>CALYDD020000009.1:0-49979 GCA_944472135.2 Trichobilharzia regenti | reverse complement strand
CAGTTAGAGAACCACTGGAAAACCTGGGAGTACTGGACAGCTGTTTGGTCCTAGTTTGGGATTCCTCAGCAGTACGCACCCACCGAGGTTCGAACCCAGGACCTTCTTGAATGGGCAGAAGTTAGGATTCAAGAACCATTGGATCAGGTCCCAATGGCTCAATGTTCTACGAGCTCGCCTTGTAACCAGAAGGTCCTGGGTTCGAACCCCGGTGGGTGCGTACTGCTGAACAGTCCCAAACCACTGTGACGAAACAGCTGTCCAGTACTCCCAGGTTTTCCAGTGGTTCTCTAACTGATGTCAGCTCATGATTA
The DNA here is from genome assembly GCA_944472135.2 of Trichobilharzia regenti. NCBI lineage: Eukaryota > Metazoa > Platyhelminthes > Trematoda > Strigeidida > Schistosomatidae > Trichobilharzia > Trichobilharzia regenti. The sequence goes on along the minus strand of CALYDD020000009.1, from coordinate 49,665 downwards.
AATCTTCCATACAGTATTATTTTTGTTCCCTTGGGTTCTGAGAGGAACATAAGTCTACAACAGTACGTGTTCATTTTGTATTATCCTCTGCAGTCTTCTTTAGTTCATCCCACGATTGCCCATAGTCTCTAATCTCCTCCTCACATTGTCTCCTCCATATCACCCTCTGACCAGCGTCCCACTCACCGTTTACCATTCAAGTTCCACTTGAGCAACAGCCTGTCGCGCGATGTCACTCAATGATCTCTTCAGCTTGGGTCTGATGCATCTCCATTTTCCTCATCACACTTGTTGAGCAACAGGCTCTTGTTTGGTTCGTTCCTTTGTTTCTTGTTGTTTATTCTTTCTAGCTTGTCATTTAATCTTCAATAGAAAGTCAGCGAAAACAGCTGTTGATAAAAGCCTTCGTCAGGTTGTTGGAAATGCTCTCCGTGACTTAACATTTGTGTTGAAAGTCCAGACCTCTTTCTTTATGCTGATTGGACTGATTTCAGAGTGATGAGGGTCAGTCTTGCCTCTTCGATTCAGATTCTGACACCCTGATACGTGTATGCGTCTGTAGGTGAAACAGTGCTTCTTAGATAAGTGAAGGAAGTGACTGACCTCTCTCAAATTTCTCTCATTGATATTGATTGGTACTAGTATTTACAAACATCATTATTATTGTTTCCTTTAGTTCCTAGAGGAACATAGGGCTTCAGCCAAACGTCTCCTTTGCCTTCGGTTCTCTAGCGATGTTCTCGCATGGCTTCACGTCTGCTCACATGCTTTCATCTCCTCTTCACAAGACCTCCTCCAAGTCACCCTTGCACTGACGAACAACTCGCCGTTTCCTGTTCGGGTTCCACTCGAGCGATGGCTTGTCTAGTGATGTCACTTGATAGTTTCCTCAGAGTATGGCCAGTTAATCCACCTCCATTTCTTCCTGCTTATTTGTTGCACAGTCGGTTCCTGGTTGGTTCACATTCAGAGATCCCTATTGCCCATGTTTTCTGGCCATCCGATCTTGAGTATTGAGAGAAGACAGCTGTTGATGAAACTCTGTAGTTTGTTTGAGGTGCTCTTTATGACTCGCCAAGTTTCTGATCCGTATAATAGCACTGACTTTACGTTGGAGTTGTTTTTCATACTGAGTGCTATTGATCTCCACACAGACTTGAGAGTAATGAAAGCTTTTCTTTCTTTCCCGATCCTCGCTTTGATATCCTCGTCAGTTCCGCCTGTATTTGAAACGATGCTTCCTAGGTAGGTGGGTAGGTAAAGAAGGTTGTTTCTTTCAGGTTCCTCCCATTTATACTGGCTGATTGTTGTCTGTTGTTGTTGTTGCTGTTGGTGTTGGCCAGGAATCTTCATCACCTCTGTTTTCTCTATGTACACTTGAAGTGGTGTCCTATCTTCTCTGGATGCTTCTTCTGCCCGCTTGTTGCTTTTCACTTGCATATCCTCGAGTTGGTGGGAAATCAGACATATATCCAGAAGTCCAGATCCTCCAGGTTTCTGATGTGGGTCCATTCTATGCCTATCTCCTCGTTGCCCGGCTGGCTGTCTGTTGCAATATCCAGTCTATCGCACTCAATCAGGAAAATCATTGGAGATAGTAGGCAACTTTTACAAACATACTAAAAAAAATTATTCAGCCGAACTAGGATGAATCTCATCTTCCTTTTTAAGGTATACTTTGAACTTTCTTTGAACTAAAGGGAACTTATTATGGAATCATTTTGCACATTACACTCTGTGAAGTCAAATGACTGACGGTAAAGTGTTTTCTTTGTGTTTTCCTTAACAATTATATTTTTTCGTTGTATTAAGATTAGTTTTCACTTTTATCGAAGTATCATTCATTTCTTATCACCCTCAAAGAAAAGCATATGTATATCTATTTTTTAAACCTCAGGTTTAGGCTATCACAGAGAACCACAAAGTCGAGCTGCATTTATGGAAGTTTTAACAAAAATTTTACAACAAGGCACAGAATTTGAAACTCTTGCTGAAACTGCTCTAGCTGAAAGATATGAGCGTTTAGTTGGTTTAGTCACTATGGTTGGTGAAAACGGTGAACTGCCGATAGCTATGGCACTTACTCAAGTTGTCTCATGTAATAATATGGTATGTTCATCTTTTTTTTTTAATTCCTACTATTGCATTTAACTTTAGTGCTTAGATTTAACTTCTCTTTAATTTTCTGTGTAAATTTTGTAGTATTCATATGATAATGACGAAAAATAAACTAATTACGATCCATGGAATTTATCAGTCAATTAATGAACAAAGACGCTTGAGCCCTGTGTATATTTTTATTGTACAACATGTTTGAATTCATCATTTGGTATTACTGTTACAAAACGTCAATCGTGAAATTAAATTACTTTATGTATGCCTCGGTGGCACAGCGGTTAGGACGCTCGCCGACCATGCACATGGTCCGGGGTTCGATCCCCGGCCACAGACGCACTCCTTTACCTCGCCTAGCCAGAAACAATGCTGGTAAAGAGGAAAGGTTGGGCATGAGGCTGGCTAGCAACCCCATCCTGTAAAATAAACACTGCTACAGAAACTTCAAGTCACTATCTTGAAGGTGCCCTATGTTCCACTGGGGAACGTGAAGGAAAAATTATTTATTTATTCTGTTAAGCGTGGATTTTCGTTAGATTGGGGGATTACGTCGTTATCGCTTATCTGGAGGAATAGTTCAAAATTACGCGATTGACTGAACATTTCATACATTATTCAATTCTTTTGTAAAAAAAAATTATATTTGTAAAATCTCAGCGAGATGGAAACGATTAATTCCAACTTTTCGTTCAGCAATCTGGTCCGAACTTCTTCAGGGAACTTAACATAATTAACATAACAGAGGTTTATATATAAAAAGGGAGATCTCTTGTTTTAAAAAACTTTCTCCAATCATGAGACATAAAACAAGTATCAACAAGTATAATAAACAAAATTGTATGAGCTGTGGTCAGGTCTACCTTTGTTTAACACTTTAAACAGAGTGTGTATGTGTGTGTATGTATGTGGGTAAACAGTTGTAAAACATTTCTTAACATCTCCATAGGAAGATACAGACAGTCGGGAACTTTGATCAAGTATTATTAATTCGTAATACATATCCATTTTTATTTATTAATCAGGATTTCCTATGCATCAGCCTACATCACACCACACCTTCATGTCTATTCAAACTGTTAGTATCTAGAAGTTTATGATTAGACGTATTTTCAAAATTATGGTGTTTAGGATTAGAGTTTAGTTGAAGCACCCTGTCGAACTTATTGCTTTGTCTTCTTTCTGAAGATTGAGCTGATTTATTCGACCTACTGGAGTTGTCAGGTGACTCAACAGCTACGGATTTAAGATATGCATTATTCTGTTGCAGACAACGGAGAGTGAAAACACGATGATTATCAATTTAATTCGATTTTGATTAATTTCCCTGAAGAAATTCGGACTAGATTACCGAGCGAAACGTTGGAATTACTCATTTCAATCTCCGGCTGAGATTTTACAAATTTAAATTTTTTTTTCTACAAATGTCTACTTCTCACTCGGTGACCAAATATTTTAGAACTATTCTGTCAAATCTTGACGACAGTTCATTTGAATTAGTCAATACTAGTTATACAACATCGGGGCACAGTGGTATTTGATAATAGAATTATTTATTTGGCAAAGTAAGTGGGTGAACAGTTATAGCGAAATACACAAAGCTTTCTTTAGGATCTTCCTTTGATCTCCATTACTAGCAGACTGTTTTGAAGGCTAGCTACAAAAATGTTTGAATAATTTCCACCACTGACAATTTACAACTGTATACAAGGTATTCATTATAATAATAATAATAATCAAAGTAGTATTATTAAACCAGAATTTACAAACTCTCAGTATATATATATATATATATATATATATATATATATATATAACAAAGAGTTAAGGGGTGGGAAAATAGACCACTTAGGTCAAGTTAAAGGGAAATATTGATGACATTTTCATCATTTGCGACAATAGTTATGACCTTAATTAATTTCTACAAGTGTTTAACAACTGCTATTCAGTAGTAAAATCTGCTGTTGAAATGGTAAATGAACCCAAAATTCCCTTTCTTGATGTGGAATTAACAAAGAGACCAGACGTCATCTTGATAAATAAGTTCAGTTCGTAGGAAACCAATGGTTGGATGCCTGTTGATGAACGAGAGCGAAATTTGATTAAATCTCTTGTCACTCCGATTACACGCATCTGTAGTCGTAGTCCTGACGTTTTAGAGGCAGAAGTACATCTTCTGAAAGAAGCCTTCATTGACAAAAATATCTGGCCAAAAGTTCTGGGAGACGAAGCAATACTTTCTCCAAAACAGGAACTTTATTTAAACCTGAATTTAAAGGGAGACTAAATCTGCAATATATCCTTAATGGAATAATTTCATCATTTTTGAAAAGAACATCCTTTGAGCAATGCTAAGAATAGTATTCTCTAGTCGTCCATTGATCTGCGATAGCCTTAAGGTCCAGATCTCTCGTCTGACCACTTGTAAGTGTGTTTGTCAGCTCACTTGTTCTTGTGGAGCCCAGGTATATTGGTCGTTCGACGAGTATCCTGTCTGAAAAGGTCCAAGATCACTAGCATTGCTGTAATTGAACACCTTTTCATTTCTCGTCATTCTATCTCAACAAACGTCTCCTTCAAATTAATCTACAAGGTGGAGAAAAACTTGCCAAAGATAATACGCTGTAACCATTCAGTTAGAAAAACAGGAGCTGCATATAGGAAAGAATATTATTCGACTGCTTCTGCAATCATGATAGCAACCGTTGTTTCCTACTAACTTGACTTTTGTTTGTTATTTCTGACTCTTGTATTTCTTTATAACTCTTTCATATTTTCCTTCGTTTCTGTATTATTATTATTACTGTTCCCTTGGGTTCCTAGTGGAACATAGGGCTTCAACTGCACGTCTCCACTTGCCACTTCTGTCTTCCTTCTGTTGTACTTTTCACCTGAATCCATGTTAGTCCATACTCTTTCAACTCCTCTTCACGCTATCTCTTCCGCATCACCCTTGCACTGACGTCCCACTCGCCGCTTCCCATTCTGTCGGGTTCCATTCGAGCAATGGCCTGACGCGCGTGCGATGTCACTCAGCGGCCTCCTCAGCGAGTGTCTACTGAATGTCCATCTCCACTTTCTCCTGCATGTTTGTTTGACGATCGGTTCTTGTTTTGTTTGTTTGTCCCCATAGTTTCTTGTTGGTGATTCTTCCCGGCCCGGCCATCTGATCTTCAGTATACAGCAAAGACAGATGTTGATAAAGGTCTGCAACAGGCTGTTGGAAATATTATTTGTGACTCGCCCACCAAGTTTCTGATCCGTTCCGCATAGAAGAACTGACTGATTTGACGCTGTTTGTATTGAAAATCCAACTGAATTTTGTTGTTGATGCTGGCTGGCTGAGTGACGAAGATTTCCCGATTGGTTTCAGATCCCTGAATGTATGTGTTTCTCACCTTCCCGATTCTCGCTCGATTTGACATCCTCGTCCATTCTGACATCCTGTAGTTGAGACAATGCTCAATGATAGATAAGTGAGTGAATGAAGTAACCTCTTTCAAATCCCTCGCGTTGATGGTGATTGGGGCTGGATGTTGCTGCTGTTGTTGTTGTTGGTTGGTTGGTTGTTTTCATTACCTCCGTCTTGTCTATGTTCACATGGAGTCCTGTGTTCGCCAGCGGCTTCTTGGACCAGTTTGTCGGTCAGTTATCGCTTGTAAGTCTTCGATTTTGTGTGACATCAAACATAAATCATCCACACGCGAAATCCAGATCTTCTAGGTTCTTCACGTCGGTCAGTCCAGGATATCCGTGTCTTCTCGTTTCCCACTGTCTGACGCATAATCCAGTCAGTCCACCACAATTAGGAATATGATTGGTGATAATAGGCAGGGAGCCTTGTCTGACTCGCGTGATTACTTCAAACGCCTCGCTGAGTTTTCTAGTGGGCTAGTAATCTAGGCGAGGTTCGTTTCTATATGCAACCTGATTATTACTCATTCATTAAATTATTTATCTTTTTACGTAATTATAATACACTTATTCGACTCCTCTTATGCACTGAGTAACATAAACAACTGTAACTATGACAACTGATTATTTCTGTTACTATCCACTTTCATAAAAAAAACATGCAGGTGGAGAGGAAATTGAATTTCCCAAGAAGAGGAGCCTCTTCGCTGAATTACGTTTTTCGTTTTCATAAAAGAAATTTTAAAAGCCAACAAACTGTGTAACCCCAGCATAAATGAGGATTGTAGTATGATCATCTTTCACAGATGATAGAATTTCATCCAATTTTAATAATATTCGAAGACTACAGTTGGTTCCACATAGATTTTGTCATTATCTCAAAGTTAACGGCAGTTTAATAATAATTTTTCCTTCACGTTCCCAGTGGAACATAGGGCTCCAAGCTAATGGCTTGAAGTTTCTGTAGCAGTGTTCAATTTTTTACAGGATGGGGTCGCTAGCCTCATGCCCAACCTTTCCTCTTTACCAGCATTATTTCTGGCTCAGTGAGGTAAAGGAGTGCGCCGGCCGGGGATCGGACCTCGGACCATATGCATGGTCGGCGAGCGTGCTAACCGCTATACCACCGACGCACATAACGGTAGTTTAGTTTTCTTCAATTTTGTACCAATTCGATACAAAAATCCGATATTATGTCATGTAAGAAAGTAGCGAATACAATATTGTCGGACCCCGAGCATCCTCTCTATACGCAGCTGTCTCCTTGCATTTCATCTGATAGAACTAGAAGCAGCTATAGGAAGCTATATGCTAGGACTACCAAATATAAAAACTCCACAATACCATATCTGGCACAGCTGGTTTGTTTGTGATGAGAAATCCGTTAGGTATGACACGATCAACTTACTGCGGCACTCTAACAAATAGTCCCATTAGTTTTTGTTTTCCTTTCCTTGTTACCATTACACTGTTGTTTTCATCCTCTATCACACATCAACATTATATTTCATATCCTGTGGTGCATTGTTTGAAATGTAACCTCTACGCTGTTTTTTTCTTCATATATTTATTTATTTATTCAATTTTTGATTTTAAAATCTTATAAAATTTATGAGGTAATTAGATGCAATATATTGTAATGCACGCTGAAAATTCCATACCTGTACCACAAATACCGTTTGGAATAAAGCTGTTATAATTATTATTATTATTATTATTATTAAAATTAATTTGGTTAGATAGTTGCCTTACGAATAGATAGTTTAATGTCACACTGTTAATAACTTCTGTTGTATTTCTTATTAAAAAAACTGTTTCAAATGTGAAACACTTAGTCCCTTTGATAAATTTGATTAAGGCATTGAGAAGACAAATTTCGCCGCGAGATGATATCGTCATTTCGTAGTTTCTTTACAACCGCTTTACAACTAACATGGTTAACAATAATTAAATAAAATAAGGTTCATGACAATTATCAGTTAAATAGAAACAAAAGTACAAACTAATGACCAGTCATATTTAGATAGGTCTTGTAGTCCATGATAGGCGAAGATTGAAGTCTATTGTGTTGTTTTTGTGCACACAGTTTAGGCTGTATGTGATTAATCCCCCAAAGGTGCTTCTTTCACCTTCAATAACCAACCTTGAATTAGAGTTAAGTGGTGAAATAATTGTGAAACAGTCATTAATGATGATTTTGTGACCTGACATTAATAATAAGTGTTTTGCAATGGATGATGATGGATTTCTATTCAGATCACTAATTGCATTGGGATTTTGTATATGATTTAGTAGCCATTTTGGAACATGTTCTTTTCGACGACCACATTGGAACATTCTGTTGGTTCTACCTATATAGGTGTGTGTCACCGTAGCTGCTGGTGAACTTGTAGATACAGTTAGAAGTAGAGTCCCAAGAATTTGGTTCTTTAATCGTAGTTACCGGGATCGCAAATGTTCGAGATGTAAGGGAAAGAGATTCGACGTAGAATGTGAGCTTGATGGTTGATCGAAGTCTTTCAGCTGTCAACTGCATACATTGATCACCCTTAAATTATAGGTTAATAAAGACAGTTTTCTTTGGTACAGAAGCTGTCTTTTCGAGATGTGGTTTTAAATGTAGAATTGAAGCAAGACATATAAGCAAACAATATTGCTGTTTTCAATTAGATCTTCTTTAGGCTTTACTCTAATCTACATAAGTTTACTTATAAAAAATAATAACCAGTAACAATGAGTTTGCAGAACAAATAATAGTGATGTGTTGAATTTTTTGGACTTCAGTATATATATATATATATATATATATATATGACTCTAACCTCTCTCCCCCTTTATTATACGGTGTAACTTTAGTTGTCACTTGTTCATGTGATATGAGTTGAACTCACCATACTGTTAATCATTTTATTGGTTACTCATCTTCTTAACCACTTCTTGTCGTCATTACTTAGCTCCTCTGTCATTGTACCTCAGACTTAATTTCTTGTTTACATTTGAACCTTTTGTTTACAAGAAATACCAGTATGATTTCTGAGCACTGTTTATTATGTTTTGAGCATCCTGTCAGCAGCTGACATCACGTAATATTTGGAAGTATGTTAAACACGTTCTAGACATAAAATTAATAATTTCTCCAGACTGTAGACAGCTGATGAGAAGCCAACGTAACAAATAAATGATGGTGTCATCTTACTGTGCACAAACTGTTGTTCTTGCCTTACTACAAAGGGAATTGGCTTCATGATTCATGATCATATATGACCAACCCATAATAATTTTGCATGAATATGCAGTTGTAATTAATGTGAATGTAGATTCCGGTTTAATGGTCACTGGACTCTCTTCACTACCTAAAGATCCTAGGTGGGGAGTGGGGGGGGGTCGTTGTCCCAAGCTGCTAAAGAGTCCAAAACTGGGACGAACCAGCTATGCATTATTCTGTGGGTTTTTTTAATGATTATCTAACTGAGATTTCGTTTTGTGAAGTAACCAACATATTCAGATCATTAATACTCTTAAATCATTGTTCATTATGTTTACAGGATGAATTGGCTCGAGTACTCGTCACATTGTTTGATGCTAAACAATTACTTTATCAGTTATTTTTCAATGTATTTTCTAAAGAGGTTAGTGCATTATTCTTTATTCTAAATATATAAGTTTATTTAAATATATTGGTAAGCAAATGTCAGATTAAATAATTCATATTACATATTACTTGACTTTGTAATTGGACACACAACTATTTCCTATCCCTTTACGTCCCGAATGAAACATAGGGCTTTAGGCTAGAGCTTTGAAGTTTCTGTAGCAGTGAATTTATTTGTGCGCGATGGGATTGCTAGCCACACGCCGCCTAGCCTCCTCTTTTTACCGGTTAGGCGATGGGTAGGATTGTGTCGGTGGAGGATTGAATCCCAAGACCTTATACGTGGTTGGCGAGCATTCTACCTCTGCACCACCGACGCAAAATTGGACACAAGTGTTTACATTACTATCTCGCTTTGATTTAAGTTTTAGTTACTGTTAAATCAACCAAGTCAAGCCATGTGTACACCTTGCTAGCTGGCCTGCCATCACGATGCACTATAAATTGTTGTTATTAGATAGTTGGAAGCAATCAGCAGGAAGCCTTGGAAGACCTAGGTTTCGTGATTGTTAGCACTTATCATCAGTAGAGCGTGTCTGCAACCTTGAAGGAAATCACGTCCCCCCCCTAACTGATAGAATTCAATTTGCGCCAACGCTAAGGACTAAACACATGATACTACCCAGTCTTACAGAAGGTCAATCGCGACCACGAGGAGCTCAGTGGTAACTTTTCTTACCACAGCGCTAAGTGGCATGGGTTCGAATCTCACAGGAGACTTGAGTTCCTTCAAGATTGCAGATACGCCCAGCTGACTGATGAATTCTAACAAGAACTAAGCATAGATTCAAGGCTTTCTGGTGATTACCTTCAACCTTTTCCAACTCATCAATTGAGTTGCCATTAGTGAAGATGAAATGAAGTAAAGATATTCTTTGCTGCAGCACTGAGGATGTCATAAGATATATAATCTATGTGACTAAAAGATACTTCTGTGTATGTTACACGTACACCTTTGCTTACTGTTCAATCAGTATTATATATTCATTTTAATGCAGAAATGTATTATGTCGAGGTTACTCGGATAGCTCAAAAGAAAGATCGAAAATTTGATTCTTTCAACATATTTATTTGATTATAAACTCATATCAACTGTAGTTAATGTCTGTCTAGTTACAGACGGTGTTCAGACTAAAATGGAATACACAAATATGAATATTATTGCTAAATATATATCATGTCTCTAAATGATTAATTTCGCCAAGTGAATCGTCTTCTCTTTTTTGAAGTTGTATGGATATACATAAGCGATAGGTTTTCATTTTAAAATCTATCTTCTGAGTATATATATATATATATATATATATATATATATATATATATGCAAACTCAAAGTCAAGGAAGACTAGACATGTGTTTCGTCCTGAATTAGGACTCCTTAACTGCGTACATCAGGTTCTTAAATCTAGGATCTTCAAGTGATGAGCCAAGATCGTTGCCGTCCGGTCACTGGTTCAGAATCGACCTCCCCCCTCCAGAATGAAGTTCCCCATAATAGAGATATGAGGTGGGTGTCAATAGACAGTGTAAAAAATCGTCATCAAATAGGTTATCTTCTTATTGTGGAATTCTGAATACGCAGATATTTTCAGAGATATCATGAACATAGAAAAAATCCCCATTTAGACATTTAGAAAACAATAATTATTCTTAACAAACTCATGGCCACTTGCCTGCCAAACTGTTGTATTGTAATTAAAATGCTATACGTGTATTAAAGTAGAGCCAGAGATGAGGATCTAATTCAAAAGTAAATATTTCTTCGCTCAATCTTTCTGGTTGCTAAATATCAGGAACAGTATATATTCATGGGTTATGTAAACTTCCTGCAGTATTTATGATATTTGTTATATCTGGTCAACCGTACCTATGTAGTAGGTGAGTAGTTTAACCAGATTAGGCCAGTGTTAGCTGTTTCCCAAACTATCCAGCCTACTGTCATGCTCATCAACACCACAAGCTAATCTTGTAAGTGATAAATATAAGCAAGAATCACGTAAATATGTTTTTGGACAATAATGAGTATGGATACACCTGTTTGTATCGTTGTTTGTGCGTCGGTGGCACAGTGGTTAGGACTCTCGCCCACCATGCACATGTTCCGGGGTTCGAGACCGCACCGACACACACCTGATATCTGTGGTCGGCCTGCAAAATTTGGGCTACCGATATCCATGCTGAAAATTCCATACTTGTACCGAAAATACAGTGTGGAATCAAGCTGTAAATCAAAAATTAAAAAAAAATCAAAAAAAAAATTGTATTATGAAATCACATTTTTTCTAAAATGCTTCTTCATGTTTGTTTGTGCGTCGGTGACACAGCGGTAGGATGCTCCCCAACCACGCCTCATGTGGTCCGAGGTTCGATCCCCGGCCACAGACACACTCCTTTACCTCGCTAAGCCAGTAATAAAACTGTTAAAGAGGGAAGGTTGGACATGAGACTAGCAACCCCATCCCGTAAAAATAAACACCACTGCTACCGAAACTTCAGAGCTCTGTAGCTTGAAGCCCTATGTTCCACTGAGAATGCAAAGGAATTAAAAAAGAAATGTTTTGTTTAGCAAAAAATCAGAAATTATTCATCGTTTCTATTCATTCATTTTATGCATAATAATTTAGCTTGAATCAACTGATAGTATGCAGACACTGTTACGCGGGAATACAATGACAAGTAAAATTATGAATTATTGTTTCAAACAATTCGGTCGAGACTATTTACAATCAGTGCTGGGTCCTGTACTTATGGAGTTGGTTAGACGAGATGCTGGAAATTCAAGTGGTGGTTATATGCCGCCTGCTCCACTGTCACCAATGTCAGTAACGACAACAACAACAACAACAACAACAACAGCAACTACAGCAGCAGCAACAACAACGACAACGGCGCACAATATTACTAACAACACTGTTAGTAGTACTAATGTGTCAAGTTATAACTGTAAACAACAAGAAGCGAAGAAGTTGATAAACGATAATAATGACTTATTGGATGATATAACAAAATATCCTCATACAACACTGAATTTATCCTATGAAGTAGATCCTAGACGTTTACAACCGAATGAAAATTTAGAAGATAACCAAAATAACTTGATCTTTGCAACTGAATTACTCTATAATAAACTTATTAAATCTGTAGATAGGTAAGCGCAACATTTAATGATGACATATGATGAAAAGATTTTTTAAAAATCTTGTCTTATTCCTCATCTATGAGCGTTTTAGGCACTTTATGGATTGATCCCTTGGATGAATTGTTCTCCTAGCTAGTTAGTATTGTTTCACTCGCAGTTTTGTATGACATTCTACGCAGTAACTTCCCACTATCCTCATTTCTATTCAGTTTCATCATAGATGTACTAATGGATTTAACCCTAACTCACTTCAGAGACTCAAGGATTGACTTGTTACCACTAGGGAATAATAGTCTCGTTGACTTAGAATATGCAGATGATATAGTCCTACTAGGTGAGGACGCTGACAAAATGCAGACAGGGTCTTCCGAACACCTTGAGCTGCAATCTACAAATGTTTGGCATGCGATTCCTTCCCTCTGCCAAATATAAGATGATGTTACAGGACTGGACTGGACTACACTGACTCCTAGTTTAGAAATAGGGAGTGAAGTGGTAGAGCACGTTGACCGCTTCACCTATTTGGGAAGTACCATCAGCCAGTGCCAACGGGTTGATCTCTGACGAAATCTTAGCACGGATACAGTTTACGCCATCTCTGGCTTAGTAGACGTGATATCCGGCTGGCTATCGACCAAATGGGGGGGGTGTACTGCTCATCTGTCCGCTCCGTTCTCCTTTATGGCCGGCTGCGAGACCAGGCCATTGAGAGTGGAAGACATGAAAAGATTAGCTGTCTTTGAGCATAGGTTCCTGCGTTCTATCTCCCGTGTGAAGTGGTATAATAAGGTGAGCAATAGTGAGGTTATTCATCGGCCGAGTGCTAGGTAGGTGGGAGGGGAAATCAATCGACGAGGCTGTGAAGCATTTATATCGACTGACATGGTTAGGACATGTGTTACATATGTGTCCCTAGTCATTACCTTCCTCGACCGTCGGGCAATGTTAGCTGACATAGGGTCAGACTGGAAAACAGCTGGCGTCGATCAAACCAAAACATGGCTTCATCAGTCAATGAAATCCACAACAGTTAGTATAAGCCGGTCACGTAGGAAGATGTAAACGTCTTCACCAGTTGGAGTCACAGGGACGGTAAAAACCAATGAAGGCTAGAGACAATCGGTGACATGGCTCAAAATCGTTCTCAATGGCTGGCTGGTACAGATGCATCCAATCCTTGTGACTTATGATTTCCAATGAAACTATATTTTTCTTCGTTATTACTTTTCCTTTGTCTCACACCTCTGTTTATTGTCTTTAATATTCATTTCTTCAACTTTCTTCTCTTGATTTGTGTGCTACATGGACTGTGGCGACTTGAACTGGTGTACATTGGTGCAAAGCTCTATGTCGAAAACAGACAGATAGACAGATAGGGGAATGCAGGTACCATTCACTAGCTGATGAGTAGTCACAAATAGGATGATATGCGCGTTTTCCTGGATACCAATAGTGCTAGTCACCATCCACTAAATTACTTGAGGTTAGACCGCGAGACGTTTTCGAAACAGCCTCCCAAGGAGCCAACATCTGAACATAGGCCTAGCACTTCGGTCCAATCAATCAACAGGAAAGTCCAAATTGCATTAAATGGTTCAGAGTGTTGTTAGAAGTTCTGTTTATTTATGTGAAGCTTATTAAATAATGTACATACTATCTAGTAGTTTACACATCATGTCTTACAAATAAATTTTTCTAAACCATGACGAAGATCCTATTTCTAATTTCTGTGTACTCCGCGTATTTGGCAACGACTGTTGCGTAATACATTCGCCGTCAACAAGAGATTACAATATCAGGAAATGAAAAAAGTTTGTTTAAAGACCTGCATTATATCTTTACATTTTTCGTAAATAGATAACGATGTTCACATGAATAAACTGAACAAGCGTAAATTGAGACTTTCACTACAATTCTTGTGATTCATAAATCTCCAAAGACCTATGTTAGATGACTGGAAGCAATCATTGGGAAACCCTGGACCTAGGTTTCGTGCTTGTTGACACTCACTAGCCAACAAGCCTTATCTGCAACCTTGAAAAAATTTATCTCCCTGAGATTCGATCCGGCGTGACCCAGTGCTGCAGGCAAAGGTGTTACCACTGAAATATTCGGGATCGTGATTGATCTCCTGTATGACTCTAATGGATACTTTGAATTTTCACTAGGCGGTAAGCAATGTCATGTATCTAGTGCGCTCAGGTTACTGCTGAATGAATTCCATCAGTAATGTAATGTGATGTAGACCAATGAAGAAATTACAATTAGTCGTTTGAAGAGGGAACATTTCTGGGCGAAACCGTGTGAACTGGGGAAATAATTGACATATTGTGCACTAATCAGACACTTATGCTCAGAGTTATGCAACAGCGACAACGTGCTAGGATTGTAGTAGAAATTTTGTAATAACAGGATAACCGGAATTCACCAAGAGAGACAGACAGACAGACAGTTAGATAATGTTCAAAGCCCACAATATAATTAGTCTACAGATTTCGCAAAGAAACTGAAACACACGGTGTCAAGGAACTTAACCCTAAGTTCTTATTATTTTGCCAAGACGCACCGAATCGATAATTACTAGGAACGATTATCGACTTTAACTCCAAAACACAAGGACTAATAAGAAATTATATCCTTCGGCAGTTAAATTCAATATCACTACAAAGTCTGTATAAAAATGTTGTACAAGGAAGGTATTGTACTTTTATTCGTATTCTCTCGTCTTCTTCGAACTTGTATACGATCGAATCACTCGCGCTTTTGAGTTTCCCGCCAATGACTACCAGTTCCCATAAACAAACGTTCAATGTTCACGTTCATTTATTTGCACACGGTATTAATGAAATTAAAATTATTGATTGTCACGCTGATAGGAATAACCAATATAATGAACAACTTACTAAATAACTTTAAAAATAAGTCATATCGTTACCCTATCGACATGAATAACGTTTCGTTACCACTTTCATCCTGACCTCGTACTTCAGTACTGTTTGAATAACGAGCTTATTAGTTGGAACGTTTTTCTGTAACATATAAAAAACTGTTATCCTGTCCGAATTGTTGTTTTCTACTTTCTATATCAGTTGATGCCGTTATGCAGGAAGACTGACTGACTAAGGTCAATCGAAAGGGCGTTCGTTTTGATCGCTGTTGTTTAAAGAAGTGCATTTAGTTGCAGTGTGTCTGTCTGGATTCAACATAGAACTTGGCACCTAAGTGCACCAGTTCGAGTTGCCACATTCCAAATACCACACAAAGGTAGACAAGAAGATGAGTGAAGAGAATCAACAGAGTTTGACAAGTATAAGAGTGAAACAGAATGGGTAATGGTAAAAAGGAATATGAAAGATTACAGAGAATACAGAATACATCTGCGCTGGCCATTGACAACGATTTTGAGCCATGTCATCTATTGTCTCCAGCCATTGATTCTTAGAGTCAGTCCCGAGGGCCCCAACCCGAAAGTTTGCATCTCCCTACCTGACGACTCAGTTTAACTGTCAAGGATTTCATGGATTGATGAGGCCATGTTTTTGTTTGGCCACCACTTACTCTTTTCCAACTGTACCTGCAGTGAGTAGGATGATGTTTCATAGTTTACTGTAATTGGATTTCTTAATCACTTTTTACAAGATACGGTGATCAGTAAGGCTTAGTCATGAAGTAATATACTGCCAAGTATTCTAGTTTCGACTCGATCTTCATAGTTCGCATTTTTTTGTTCAGCAGAGAAAAACAGGAATACTGGCGTTAGAATTTTGCAAATACTGTCAGACAGGTGACCATGCGAACTAATTAGCCACTGATCTAAGAATATTTGTCTACATATGGATGATTGATGACTTCGGTAGTGTTTAGTTTAAACTATGCATTTCTAATGAATGCCGAACCACTGAAGTAAACTCATCTTAACTTTCACGCTAGGAATTTTATCATTATATACATACATACATACATGAGAAAACATTATTTCTCACCTCCATTTTTTTTTATTAATTAGCTTTCCATCAAGGCTGCGTTGTATGTGCCGATGTTTATACAAACTTCTTGGTCATTTAGCCTATGGGAATCAATCAAATGAACAAGCGTTGAATGTCCTGTCAACGATTGTATTTTTACGCTTTATCAATCCAGCTGTTGTATCACCGTATGAAAGTGGTTTACTCGACTTTGAACCACCGAGTCGGGTAAAACGTGGTCTTATTCTTATTGGAAAAATGATGCAAAATATTGCAAATCAATTATTGTTTACTAAAGAACCACATATGCGTGTATTCGACTCATTTTTACAAAAGCATTTCGAGTCGTGTATGCAGTTTTTCAAGGTAGGTATTATTTTTATGTACTTGTTTGTTTGTGTATGCCCATGTGTGTTGTTTTCGGATCAAAATAAATTCACTTCAGGAAATAATGATCATTCACTCATATCATCTTATGTGTTAGACATTGTATTGCTCTAACTAGTCGGAATACCAAAAATCGAAGACTTACAAGCGAAAACCGACCGACAAACTGGTCGAAGAAGCAGCCGGTGAAGACAGGACTCCAGGTGAACATAGACAAGACGGAGGTTATGAAAATAACCAACCAACAACAACCAAAACAACGACAGCAACATCCAGCGCTAATCACCATCAACGGGAGGAATTTGAAAGAGGCTACTTCCTTTATTCACTTATCTAGCATTGAGCATTGTCTCAACCACAGGATGTCGGAACGGACGCGCGTCAGGCCATTGCTCGAGTGGAACTCGACAGAATGGGAAGCGGCGAGTGGGACGTCAGTGCAAGGGTGACATGGAGGAGATTTTTGTGAAGAGGAGGAGTTGAAAGAGTATGGACTTAGATGGATGCGGGTGAAAAGTACAGCAGAAGGAAGACAGAAGTGGCAAGTGGAGACGTGGAGTTGAAGCCCTATGTTCCACTAGGAATCCAAGGGAACAATAAAAAATAATCATAATAATTGGAATACAAATATACAGCCGCTTTAAACTTTTGTACACATAAGGGTCTATGAAGCTGATAGTCGACTCACCCAGTAGCTGATACAGGCTACTTTAATACATACATGAATCAGTTAAGAATCGAACCGAGGATGAACTAAGCCTGTTGAACATTAAAACAATGAGAGTTGAAATTCAGCGACCGATAAACTTTAACTTCGAATAATCAGAGATAAAGTTCTCACGTCAAGCAATACCATCAAATCCGACAAGGTAGACCTTTAAAGGCGACTTATTCGGAGTTAAGACTATCCATCTTGAAGCCAGCAATGATAAGGACACCAATATGCAAATGTAGGGTTTTTTCAGAGGCATTCGTTTGAATAGCCCACTAAAACCTGGCGCATAAATGAAAATTAGAAAACATCGGGCAGTTTAGTTTTGGTTAGAGACATTCCAGCACCAAGGATCTAACCCGGAATGAGGTTGGGCACTTTAATATTCAGCCACTGAGTATAAAAATAATAGCCATTTTAAGCTCTCCTGGTCAGATCTCCACAAACTCAACACCTGAAAACCAATCCATTACTTACTAATCATTGATTGGCCATCACATGGACTTCCTGGAGTTCCATTGGGAAGTCGTATTCGGGAGTAAGGAAACATACTTGCCAGTCACCTGCAGAATTAGATTTGTAGCACTAAATGTGTTCATTTTATTTTTATTTGTCTATAAAATCGCCAATAGCCTAAGGTAAATATTAACTTAATAAGAGTAAGGGTAGAAATTCTTATCATTAAACAACACCATGAGTATGCAAATCACAGTTTAGCAGAAAGCAAAATACAATTAACTGATATAAATACTACAAGAGAGAAGGTTAAAGTTGCTTGTTTCTCTCTTCACTTGAAAGTACTGTTGATACATACTACTTATAAGTAATAGAATGGCAGAAGATCAAGAAGCCCTAGGATATAATATACGACGTTTTCAGTCATCCACACATATGAGGAAATGAGTGACCTTCGATGAAAACTTTCCAATGTGTAATTATTTATTGATAAGAGTTCATCATTCTATGTATTTTCTGAAGTTAATAATCGTTACTAGCGTTGTTTATAGATGTTGGAGCCGTTAAATTTGTAAAATTGAGTGTATTTATTACTTATTTATTTATTTATGCTATCCCTTTGCGTTCCAAGTGAAACGTAGTGCTTCAAGCCTGAGCTTTGAAGTTTCAGTAGCAGTGGTGTTTATTTTTACGGGACGGAGTTGCTGGCCTCATATTCAAAGCCACCTCTTTGTTAGGCTTATAACTGTCTAGAGGGAGGTAAAGTTATGCCCATGCTGGGGATCGAATCCCAGGCCACGTTTGTAGTTGGTGACCATCCTACTTTTGTACTACCGACGCATAAATTGAGTATAACTGCACTTTTATTAATCCTATAGTTAAATATTGTGCATCGGTGGCACAGCGGGAGAATACTCACCAACCGCTCGTATGGTCTAGGGTTCGATCCCCTGTCAATGCACTTCCAAACCTCTTTAAATCTGTAATAAGACCGGTAAAAAAAAGGAAGGTTGAACGTGAGGCTAGCAACCGCATCCTTTAAAAATAAACATCACTGCTACCGAAGCTTCTAATCTCCAACTGGAAGTCATATGTTCCACTGGGGGCATAAAGGAATAAAATAATAATAAATAATCGTTGGATATATGAAACTGTATTTTAAAAACTACCTTAAAAGTGTATTTAATGTTTACAAATTGACTTACTGATATACATTTTCAAGTAGTAATATTGTTTCAAGCTTGATTTTGTTAACTACTGACAACAGCATTGTAAGCTGTCACAGACTGAGTAGCACTTGATGATAATTTCGTTGTGGTTTAAGGCTCTTTAGTTGCATACGCTGGCATGCCAGTGTAGGGTCGAGTGAACATTTTACTACCCTAATGTTCCATGACTTTCAACTTCCACCACTCTGAATTACTACGCTATTACTGTCCAGCAATTGAGATTCCCTCCATTGTTGGCCAACACTAAAGTGACTTTGCGGAAGCCCTTATGAGAATTTCGAACTAGCAGAATCCACCAAGTTAGATAATGATGATACGTAGCGATTGATGTCGTAAAATGACAAACTGGAGCTCTAACTGTTCTTGAGAAATAAAGGCCCTCAAAAACCTGAAAAACAGAAAGGACATCGTCATTTTACCAGCTGACAAAGGAAGAACAACAGTAGTCATGGACAGAAAAGAATACACCAAGAAAGCTGAAGAACTACACAAAGACGAGGATGTATATCAACAACTCCCTACAAAATCTTAAACAAGCTCACCAAAACTGGCCAGATCACAAAACAAGACCAACGGTGAATGAAATCCAATGAACCAGTTCTACCTCGATTTTACGGCAGACCCAAAATACACAAGCTAAATATCCCAGTATCCCAATTGTATCACTCCCAGGAACTCCAACATATAAATTATCCAAAGAATTATACAGAAAACTAAAACACCTAACGGAATCTTGTGATCACCCCATCAACTCTGCTATGAGACTTCTAGATAAAATCAGAGGCATTCAAATATATGACCCGGAAATAATTATATCCTTCGACGTCACCTCAATCGGACAAAAACTAACAAAAGAGACCATGGAGCAGTTACTCACCAACGACGAACATCCCCTCGCACAACAATCAAAAATGCAACACACAAGCTGGATGGAATGCATAAACCTATGCCTAACAACATACTTCCAATTCAACGGCCAAATATATGAACAAGTTAAAGGAACACCCATGGGATCGCCAATATCAGGTTTGATTGCAGAAGAAGTGATGCAAAGACTCGAAAACATAATTCTACCAAAGATCAAACCCAAGATTTGGATACGCTACGTCGACGACACATTTGTAATAGTCAAAAGAAACGAGCTAGATAAAACTCACAACCTAATAAACAACGTCTTCAATGACATCGAATTCTCAAGAGAAGAGGAATCCGAGAACAAAATACCATTTTTGGGCGCCTTAGTCAAGCGAACAACCACAGGGGAATTAGAAACTCAAGTTTATAGGAAATCAACTCACACAGACCAAATACTGAATTGCAACAGCAACAACGCAATAACACACAAGAGGAATTGCATACAAACACTATTCGAGAGAGCAAGGACTCACTGCAGGACTCCCACCTTAAGGAAAATTGAAGAAAAGTATCTCATGGACGTCTTCCAAAAGAATGAATATACACGGAATTTCATCAAGAGACATATACCCTCAAGCCAACCTATCAAACCAAAAGCCCCCAAGGAAAGCACAAAGAAAATCGCCTTACCATATATAAAGGATATCTCATAAATCACTACAAGACTCTTCAAAACTTTAGGAATTGACGTCGTACACAAACCAACAAAGCCACTTCACTCAGTTCTATGTCAACCAAAAGATTCAACAGCGAAAGAAGATAAAACCAAAAAAAATTGTAACAACTGCGAAAAACACTACATTGGCCAAAGTGGACTTCCCCTTCGTCTTCGTATCCACGAAAATAAGCTAACCGTGAAAAGGCATGATATCCACTCCCACATATCACTACACACAGACAACCACGGACATCAATTCGACTGGGACAACGTTCAAATATTAGACAAAGGAAATAACAAGAATGCTAGAGAATTTTTAGAAGCTGCCTGGTATTCCAGTGAATCATCAATCAATAGACACATAGAGATAGACAAAATTTATCAACCAGTAAGAAAGAAACTGCACACACAAAGGGTCAAAGTTCAAGTCAAAGAAACAATCAGCTCCAATACCACAAGTAACCTAGAAGGTGTGAAAACACACACAAACAACCAATCATGTCCAAGGTCACCAGGAGAGATGATTAATAAACTCGTGTAGAAATCTAGAAGCTCACTTCAATTTGAATTGAAGTATTCGCTGAAGATGTTGTCTAGTAGGGCGATGAAAGCCTAGCATAATAACTATCCATCTGGCTCAAAGAACACAACCACATCATAATCATCCACCTGAGCTACAAATCTTCTCCATCATATCTAACTTCAACTGTTCAAACCACACTGGGTAGTAACGTTCTGGACTCTTAGAAGACTGATGATAGTTTATTCGATCCCTTGTCGGTTTACATGTGTGCTCTTCTGAGTAAAGTGTCAAAGAATAAGGAGTGACTATCAAATGCCTCTTACTTCTCAATGGTTCTTTAGATCATGTAGGTTACTGATGAAAATTCTATCAATTAAACTAATCGTTTAGAAAACAGAAAGATTGAGTGAGCGAGGAAATATTTACTTTTCAATTAGATCCTCATCTCACTCTGGCTCTACTGTAATATATTATGTATAGCACTTTTTATTACAATACACAACAATTTACCAATCATCAGGTGGCACTGATATGTTTGTTAACAATAATTAGTCAGTGTCAATATATCAAGGCGCTGGTGATTATTAACGAAGACAATTAACATACACAATTAAAAGGTAGAAATGGTTAGAATAAATTAATTCAATTTTACAAGGATAACACGTAATTAAAGATGAAGTGGTCAGAAAAAAATAAATAAAATAGTTTGGACAATTATAGTTTTTATAGTTTTTAAAGGTTTAGGGGGAAGGGGGCGAAGTAGTCCGGTTTATACATTCATGTAACGATGATGGCCAAGGTAAGGAAAGTGGTTGTACAAATTTCTTCTGAACACACACTGGTTTGGCTTCTTCCACAGATGGATTCCTATTGCTTCAGCTGTTGTATGTAGAAGACGAACTCGTAGAGCAAAATTAAAATTAGTAAGAATGCGATAAATAATTTTAAATGCTGCATTAACTAACGTCAACCTTATGCTCACTAGGTGTCTACAAGGTGTGGTAAAACAGAGCTAGCTACGAATAGATCTTGTTTGTCCTTTGGTGCTTAACTATGTGCTGAATGATGTTCGGAAATACGATGATGAACCTGCCTAATTGTACGCCGAATGTAGCTGGCTCCGTAGCTTTTGAATTTACTCAAATAGACTTGTTTTATTATAAAAGCAGCGTTTCAGAGGAAAAGAAAGCTATTGTAAAAAGTTTCAAATGACTTTTTTTATTTTCAGGCAATTGTTGAAGAGTCAACAAAAACTGACAAATCAATAAATCCGTCTACATTCAACGGCCTATTAGATCCTCTAATAAATAACACTGGTCAGTTAGTTGTCTCATCTTCGTGGTTATCCGGCGCATATCCAAATTCTGTTGCTGCAAATCCCTTGGAAGCTATTGTACCGCTGACGACAAGTGATAATATGTCCTCAATATCAGGTGGTTGTACGAATACAGGTGGGGGAGGCGGTGGTGGTGGAGGTGGCGGTGGCGGCGGAGGAAGTTGTATGATGTCTTTCATCTCTGACGACCTCATGTACGCTTTGCATCGTTTGCTGTTCACCAATCAAAGTAAAATTGGAGACTATCTGGCTAGTAATCGGTTAGTCTTGTGGGTTGTTTGTTCTTCACATATATTTCTACTCAATAAAGAAATATATTTTTCTTTCGTTTGGTTTGTAAGAGTATTTATTTAATATTATTATTATATCCTTTAATTCCTGGAGGAACATAGGGCTTCAGCTGAGCATCTCCATTGCCTTCGGTTCTCTGCCAACTTTTTCACCCCGCTCAAAGTCTGCCCACATGCGTTCATCTCCTCTTGACATGACCTGCTCCAAGTCACCCCACTCACACACTGACGACCAACTCGCCTCTTCCCTTTCGGGTTCCACTCGAGCCATGGCTTGTCTAGTGATGTCACTTGATGGTTTCCTCAGAGTATGGCCAGTAAATCCATCTCCATTTCTTCCTGCCTATTTGTTTCACAATCGGTTCCTGCTGGGTTGGTTCGCTCATTGCCAGAGATCCCTGTTGCTGATCTTTTCTGGCCATCTGATCTTGAGCGAAGCATTGAGCGGAGACAACTGTTAATGAAGGTCTGTAGTTTGTTCGAGATGCTCCTTATGACGCGCCAATCTCTGATCCGTACAGTGAGTAGCACTGGCTGACTTCACATTGGAGTTGAAAATCCGCATCTCATTTTTGATGCTGAGTGCTGTTGACCTCCACACAGACTTGAGAGTAATGAAAGCTTATCTTGCTTTCCCGATCATCACTGCTTAGTTCCTGGCGTCTGTAGTTGAGACGATGCTTCCCAGGTAGGTAAAGGAAGTTGTTTCTTTCAGGTTCCTCCCATTTATGCTGGCTGATTGTTGTCTGATGTTGTTGTTGCTGTTGGTGTTGGCCAGGAATCTTCATCACTTCTGTCTTCTTTATGTTCACCTGAAGTCCTATCTTCTTTGGATGCATCTTCTGCCAACTTGTCGCTTTTCACTTGCATATCTTCCAGTTTGTGGGAAATCAGACATATATCATAGGCGAAGTCCAGATCCTCCAAGTTCTTGTTTTGTGTGGGTCCATTTTATGCCTGTTTCCTCATTGCCCGCTGTTTGTCGCGTTATCCAATCTACCGTAATCAGGAAAATCATTGGCGATAGTAGGCAGCCAGCCAGCTTGTCTTACTGCCGTCTTCACTTCGAAGGCTTCCGTGAGTTTCCCGTTGTGGATTACTTGGCACGCAGCACTGTCGTATAACTGTTGGATGAGATGTATAATTGTCGATGGCACCCTGTAGTAGCGAAGTAGTTTCCAAATGACCTCTCGATCGACGCTGTCGAAGGCCGTTGTAAGAGTTAGTTATGTTTTTTCCGAGTTGATCACAGATTGATATCAGTTAGAAAACCATTGAAAACCATCACTAGAGAACTGGACAGCTGCTGTTTCATCCTAGTTTGGGAATCATCGGCCGACTTTCTACAGGGTGGAGTTTCCTAGTGTCAGTTCTAGTGAGAAGTCATGACCACTGAGGTTCAATTAGATGTCACGTATGTGTGGATGGATGTCCCACCAACGATGACATTGGTTGGGGTCGCGCTAAATCACGAATTGGTAGAAGTTAGAATTCATGCACTGATCATTGAATCGGGTCCCAGTGACTGAATATTATACATGTTTGTCTGCTTGTAACAGGAAGGTCCTGGGTTCGAACCGTGGCAGTGGGTGCGTAATGCCGATGATTTTCGAACTAGGATGAAACAGCAGCTGTCCATTACTCCCTGGTTTTCACTGGTTCTCTAACTGATACCAATCCGTGATCAACTCGGAAAAAAGATATATGTACAAAAACTGAATATATAATAATTTTTTTGAAATAACAGAGAATATGTGTAGCTCAAGTGGATGATTTGCAATTAGTTTTGTTCTCTGAGCAGCTGGATGATTTAATTGTGAAGCTTTCGTCGTCCTCCTGGACAACATCTTCAACGTAAGTTTTAGCATAAAATGAACTGAATCAAATTCTCCATGAAAAATAGAATTGTGTCTCCTGGATATCATCTTCGTGACTGCTAGTCAATTTAAATCTGTATTGGTATTTTTTTATTGACTTGGATTTTGAACTTTTTCATCATATGATTGTGATAATGTAGGAATTTTAAACAGAGTAAACACCAAAAGTGCAGTCAGGGAATTCCTAGAAGCCTGGTACTCAAGCGAATCAGCCAGCGACTAACAAACACGTTATTATAGACCAAATTTACCAACTCGTAAAATGTAAATCACATGACAAGAAACTTCGAACTCCAAGTCGTTAAAACATGATCAATAAAGATATAAATCAACTACCAGTCACGAGGATGGTTGCCAGGATATACAATGATTCATAGAGAATTTAAGTCAGTTCATTTTATGTTCAAACGTGTGCTGAAGATGTTGTCTAGAAGGACGACGAAAGCTTCGCAATTAAACAAACCGGCCGTCCATAGAACACAACTAATTGTAAATAATAAGTGTTTGTAAGCATTTGTAGCCATTCATCCATCCAGTAGTAAATATTAACTCCTTACAATAATTTTACAATTGAATTACCGTCAGAAATAAGTCAGTAAGACTACTACTACTACCACTACAACCTGTCACCAATAATGATGTGTTAGTAACTAATTCCTTAAGCGGCAGTTCATTCTTGTAAGTCGTTCCACTATGTTTATCAGTGGAGGTTTTCTTTATTACTAATTTTCAAATGGTGGCGAACCCAAATAAATTTCTCAGAACCAGTGTGTGTCGAGGTTGATAGGTGATTGAGATGAAGCATGCGTTCCCCCTCCCCCCCCGCCTAATCAAACACACACACAGGCTGTCATTACTTAATTCAGCTGAGATTTTCCTGCTGATTGATTGGACTGAAGTGTTCGTCCTCTGTTGACCTGTGCGGATGCGTTTATGATACCTGAGGACTTGAAGTAGTTTGGTGGATAATGGCCAGCAGTCGGATCACTCAACATGAAAATCCAAATTGCACAAGAGATGGTGACTCCCGTGGCACAAATGGTCTAGGGGATAACGCCTTGACGTTTGCAACAGTGAGCACTGGGTTCTAGTCTCAAAGGGAACACCATCGATGACTGGAGGATGCAGGTAAATCCATTTGACGAGTTCAAAAGAGGACAAAATGTGCAGCATGGATTCCACTAGTGCTAGTCACTATCTACCAAATTAATAAACACTGTCAGTTTTCATCATAGAATGAATAATTTTGTTTGATAAAAATGCACTCTGATCCGCTGTCATTCCCTGGTGACGTTTTGAGCATTATTTATTTGTCTCACAACCTTCAAACTTTGTTGATATAATTCTATTATTTCGATTCCTTTGGTTATATCGATAGTGGCATTTTTCATATCTCTGGTACTGGTGCTGTGTTATATGATAAACAAAGAATCAGCGATCAGCGACTCCCTCTGCCTACTTGTAATGCTCTTTAAAATTGTAACTCCGCTCCCCTCCCCTTTAACGTTTGATTGTGTGTCATTGGATGCATTGTAATTGCTATAAGTAGAAGAACTGAACGCACGAAAATGAATGGTGTAGAGAAAAACTCAGTTAATACAATGCATGCATTAACACACAATCACACAACAGGGTGAGAGAATTACAGTTTTAAAGCGTAATATAGACAGGATCGTCACAATCTTTGTTCATCCGATCTATAGTAGCACCAATATCAGAAATATGGGAAATATTACTATCAATCAAATCAAGGGATAAGAAATAATGTAATTATTTAAACGAAATTGAATGCTTTGATATGATTATGAGCAGAATACGTTGTGCTAGAAACGTTGTCATCAATAAGCAATACTGTATCACTGTGATGGAATAATACTCTACCATAGTACTCAAATTCTATTCTTACATCACTCTCACTTATAGTTTGCATGTTAGTGATTGACTACCAGTCTTTATATTCAACCAGTTTATTGATTCCACATAGATTCCGTTAGTCTTTGATTGGACACTAGTGTTATGCGTCTAGTCCTCTCTTTGGTGCAGACTGAATTTTTGTCAGTCGGTTTTGTAATGTGGCCACCATTCTGAATAGCTCGCTATCACGGTGAACATTGATTTGATGATATTAGATAGTTGGAGGCAATCAGCCACAGGAAGCCTTGCTTGACCTGGATTTCGTGCTAGTTGGCACTCACTGGTCAGCAAGGCGTATCTGCAGCCCTGGAGGAACTCATGTCCCTTCTGAGATTCGAACCCGCGTCACCCACTGCTGCCCTGCGGTCAGAGACGTTACGACTGAGTTATTTGGGTTCGTTATTGACCTCCTGTAGTGGACGCATAACACTAGTTACTAGTGCCCAATCAAAGTATCCATTACAGTCCTACAGAAGGTCAATCGCGAGCCCGAATAGCTTGGTGGTAACGTCTCTGATTGCAGCATTGGGTGACGCGGATTCGAATCTCAGAGGGGATATGAGTTCCTTCGAAGCTGCAGATACGCCTTGCTGACTGACTAGTGAGTGCCGACTATCACGAAAGCTAGGTCGAGCAAGGCTTCCTGTAGCCGATTACCTTCAAACATCTAATATCATCCATTCCGTTGGTCTGTTTTAAATAGCCTTTTGTCCTTTCTATTCAAAACATGCGACGTATTAATTCTTCACCCACTTTTCTAAATTGTCAGTATTGTGTTGCGAATTACTTATAGCGGTATGAAAAGCGTGGTTCAATCGTATATACTTAGCATTTTTCTTTTTTCTCAGTTTTATTTTCATGATTTTCTTTTGGGTGTCTTATCTAAGATTACATTAATCCATATTTTTCGAGTTGAAACTAAGTTCAGAAGGCCTGTTGACAAACACCTAGATCATTATTATTTTATCGTCCCCCTTGGCTTCTTAACTGAACATAGGGTTTCAACAAAACGTCTCCACTTTGCCCAGTTCTCTGAAGTCATCCTGTCACCCTCGGACCGACGCCCAACTCGTTGTTTCTCATTCGGGTTCCACTTGAGAAACTGCATTACGCTCTAAAGTCACCCGGCAGTCTTCTTCAAGCATATTTGTTTAGTAATAGGTTCTTGGTTGGTTCGTTCCCGGAGTTCCCTGTTTCTAATTCTTTCTGGCCGGTCAATTGATCTTCAATACGGAGACAGCTAAGTCAGTTGTTGATAAAAGTCTGCCGAAGCCTGTTGAAAATGCCCTTCGTGACACGGTGGTCAAGCCTCTCACCCATTTAGAGCATCGGGTGTGTTGGAAATCTGAATCTCGTCCTTTATGCTGAGTTAGTGTAGAAGACTTCCAAACTGATTTCAAAATGATGAAGGTCTGTCTCGTCTTTCCAATGAATCCGGTTTTGACATCGTAACCCATGATATCCGCCTGTAATTGAAACGATGTTGCTTAGATAAATGAAGGAGGCGACCTTATTCAAATTTCTTCCGTTGGTAGGGGTTGGTACTTATTCTTGTTGTTGTTGTCGGTTGGTTGGTAGGTTATTTTCATCACCAGTGTCTCATCTATGTTCACCCCTGTAGTCCTGTTCTTGCTCTCCGCTTCTTCGGCCAGGTATTTGGTTTACGCTTGTAGATCTTCGACTTTATGCCATACTAGACATAAATCATAGTATTATAAATATTGGAATACGAATAATCTTCAGCCTCCTACTCACTTATCAATTGCATAGATACCTGATGTTGACAGTTGACAACTTAATAATTAATAAATCAGCCGGGTTGATGAACTGAGTACTACTGTAACGACAGAAGGCAAGAGTTAGGCAACAGATCGTTTATTAGGGAAATCACATATTTATTGATTTTCATGTACATTATTATAGATTATTGTTAGTAGACAAACACAGTCCTCTGATTGATTGTTTCTCATTGAAAGTTAACCTTGCATCTCTTTGTGACTGTTTCTTGAATGTCAGATCATCTATATGTTAATTGTATCCACCTACGCAAAGCCTTTGTTCTCATTTCTTTCACCACCAATATTGGGGACATAAACATTGACGTAAATTACTGTCCATCAATTTTGGCTAACAGCCAGCTCTCACCACACTACTACTGTTCTAATATTTTTCATTACACCCCTGATCACTTTTAACTTCAATGAATTAATTGTGAAATTACAGTGAATAAAGTGTGTTTCTAATTTTTTTCTCTTAACTTCAGTGATTGGAAAGCCGTTGGTCGACAGCCTTTTGATAAAATGGTGACATTATTGGCACATCTTGGTCCACCTGGACATAAATCTGTTGACTGCATGTAAGTTTTCCCTTTATATAAAGTAGAAATCAGTTAATCAGTCACTTGAATCCCTAATATATTGCATAAGATTAATTACCTAGTCAGTAAATCTCATAGCTGAGCTAGTACAGCTTCAGGGCTAGTAATCTGAAATCCACTGGTTTGAAACCTACTGTGACTTAGACTGTCATTTTACCTTCAGTCAATACTCCTTAAAACAAATGCCTTTTTCTTCTTTTAAACAACTTCAACTGAATTATTTTAAATAAGGCATCAAGAAGACAAATTTCGCCGCGAGATGATATCGTCATTTCGTAGTTTCTTTACAACCACTTTACAACTAACATGGTTAACAATAATAAAATAAAGTTCATGACAATCACTCAGTTAAATAAAACAAAACAAAAGTACATACTAATGACCAATCGTATTTAAATAGGTCAAGTAGCTCATGGTAGACGAAGGTTGAAGTATATTGTTTTTTGCAGACATAGTTTAGGATGTATGTGGTTAATCCCCAGAGTGCTTCTATCACCTTCAATAACCAACCTTGAATTAGAGTTAAGTGGTGAAATAATTGTGAAACAGTCATTAATGATGATTTTGTGACTAGACATTAATAAGTGTTTTGCAATGGATGATGATGGATTTCTATTCAGATCACTAGTTGCATTGGGATTTTGTATATGATTTAGTAGCCATTTTGGAACATGTTCTTTTCGACGAGCACATTGGAACATTCTGTTGGTTCTACCTATATAGGTGTGTGTCACCGTAGCTGCTGGTGAACTTGTAGATACAGTTAGAAGTAGAGTCCACAGAATTTCGTCCTTTAATCATAGGTACAGGGATCGAGAATAATCGAGATGTGAGGGAAACAGATGCGTCGTAGAATGTGCGCTTGATGGTTGATCGAGGTCTTTCAGCTGTCAACTGCATACTATGATCACCCATAAGTGGTAGGTTAATAAAGACAGCTTTCTTTGGTACACAAGCTTTCTGTTCAAGATGTGCTCTATCTTTACTGTGAATTATTATACATGGAAAATGCTGACATCAGCTTTAAAAGCGAAAAGTTATCTTTAATTTCGACGAAATAATAAGATAAAGAATGATTACTGAACAAAGAATATTCTTTTCGATAAAACTACTCTTCTTCATCAGGTTCTACAGTTACATAGCCATCCATAATAATGAAAGAATGACTCATATTGACAACATTATTGGTTTTTTAAAAAGAGAGTAACATCGAGTCATTTAATTGAATTTTAGATTTTCCCGTCGATTGACTGAATCGAAGTGCTCCGTTTCAGATTGACATGTCAGCTTCTTGTGCAGATGCTTCGACAATGTCTGGGCATGTAATTAGAATTAGTCACCATCCATCAATTAAATTCGAATCATTTAGATCAGAATTCCAAAAGTTACCTACAAATAGATTGTTAATAGATTTATTGTCCAAAATACATGTATGTGGGTGATACGTAAAATTGTAATACTAAACTGAATACTTATGTTGCAAAAAAATAATTGTGAATGACAACGAAGGTAATAAATTCCCATGAATCATGTTCATATTAAATTCCAATCATATTGATGGATGAGTGATCACGTCAAGGTCGGGGGTAGAGAAAAAGAATTTTTGGGGTTGAATTTTATGCGCGTTGTGTGTGTGTGTGTCAGTGCGCAAGTTAACAACTCCGTTTAACTAATAGAACAGAAGGGTGGTTAATGCAGATGTAATGACAAGGGACAGGGGAATTTATATGTACAAAGGAACTTCACATACGCCATCTGTACATAGCTGAAGCATTAGCTATTTGAGATCTGAAACCGGACCTCTGCATACAAAAGCAATACATACATTCTCTCGCCCTACCTTGGTCAGAGTAATGTTGTAACTATAATTGTGCTAATTCTTTTTTATTATGCAGGTTCATTATTATTATTATTTGTATTACTACTATTATTTTATTATCATTATTATTCCCATCATGCATATTTTATTACCTCTCTATTACTGTTTGTTAATAACATTGCGTTTTTACACAGATTTCATATAAAAACACTTTATCGTCATTCAACAATTCCTGCCCATTCTACACGAGCTTACTGATTAGTCATTATTTCGCACTTATTAGGTCATGCTAACTTCTGCCTCTTTTCTAACTTACAATTAGTCATCCCTTCTTACACCTTACATTATGTAATGCATCTTTTGAGGACAAAGATTACCAGTATCTGATTGGTCTAAAGATCGGGTCCCAGTGGCTGAGTGGTATACGAGCTAGCTTACCTTGTAACCGGAAGGTCCTGGGTTCGAACGTCACTGAGGTGGGTGCGTACTGACGATGGTTCCCAAACTAGCAGCTGTCCAGTTCTCCAGTGCTGGTTTTCAATGCTTCTCTAACTGATATCAATTCGTGATCAACTAGTAATATAATTACGATTGTACAGTTCATGAAAATGAATCCTCGAAAAGAAAATTTTCTTCGCTGTTTAAGCCTTTTTCTTATGACTCAATATGCGAATATTTTGTTCATTGAATTTATATGTACAGGACATGGAAGGCCATATACAAAAGGCCGATAGAATAAGGCATTTATGAATTTGCAAACTCCACAGCAGGCCAGCACAGTAATAGCGGTTGAACAACCTGTTTCTTCTGTACACACAGAGCACGGTTTTTTTTTAGGCGAATTGCAATAGCCTCTACTGTTTGGATTATTCGGTACCTGGATGCTTTTGACAATTTATTATGAACATAACTTGTTACAATTTTATATATTACCACATACATGTACTTTGGACTATAATCTATTAACAATCTATTTGTGGATAACTTTTAGAATTCTGATCTAGATGAATCGATGTTACTCTCTCAATAAGAACCATCCTTTCATTATTATGGATGGCTATGTAACTGTAGAACCTAATAAAGAAGAGTAGTTTTATCGAAAAAAATATTCTTTGTTTAGTAATCAATCTATTGAAACCGTATTATTATATCTGAAACATGTAATGCACTCGGAGAAGAACATTATAATCACACACATTTTTATCATACACATTCATATAAAAGGTGACATAGCATAAACCGTCAAAATTTAATCAATATATTTCCGAATATTTACAGTCTCGATCACAAAAAAGCTGTGGACGAGTGAGTTAAGAAATGGAATAACCCAACCCCTACTCCTACAATTCGTTAACTCTCGCATTCTGCCTATTATTCTCTATTGTTCCCCCTTAGTTTTTCCTGGGCTACTGAAGAAAGACTATGCCATATTACGCGGGATGTTAAAGGTTGTCACCAGGGTAAGCCACAGGGTGCCACTTAACCAGCTTGTTATTATTCTGGTCAACAAGCACTTGGACTCATGTGAAAAATGGGCTAAATCCATTTTATCTGTCTAACTCACACCACCCTCTTCATTCATTCACAACTCTCCCCTTGTATCTATCTCATCAGGCAGAACCAGAAGCCTAAATAGAAGACTATATGCTCTCACTAGTAAGTAAAAAAACTCAATCATACCCCTACTTGTCTCGTTCGTGTCCTGTGCGATAAAGACAGCATTAGGCGTGAAACCTTTAACTTATTAAATAGTCAGTAGAACAAGTGGACCTCGTCTTTCCAACTCATATCATTTATAGGTACAGCGTTTTCTTTCTTTCTTTTCCTTTTTTATGTGGTGTTTTGTTTCTTTCTTCCTTAAAAACTCTATTTAAAACATTCTTCTTCTTTCTCTCACATTCTGTATATCTCGACGTTTTTGTTACCGCTTACGCCAGTAAATACGCTTGGATTTACTTTTCTAACACCTTCAAACATTCTGTTCAATGTTGGCTTTGCTACCGATATGCCAATATGTTGTTGTCAAAATTAACTGAGATTACCCTTAATCTATGTAGAATTTTATTTATTGTTAATGTACAAACTGGATGCAATACTGTATGTGGTGAAATGCTGAGAATTCCATACATTATCATGAGTACTGTTTGGGAATAAAGCAAATTATTATTATTATTGTTATTATTAAAAGGGATAATATCAAGTAAAATAAGCCATCCACATTTCGTTGATTCTCTTGCATCCAGAGTAGTACATTAGGCATTTAGGCTTTCAGCTTTCAGGTTTTAGTAACGTCGGTGCCTTTTTTTACAGGATGAAGTTATGTTGCCTCACGGCCAACCTTCCGCCTTTACATGGGCTTACAACCAACTAAGTGAGACTAAGGAGTAAATCGGCCTGAAATTAAACTCCAGAAATATTGGCAAGTAATCTACCCCTGAATCACCACCATCTTTCATATAAGATTAGTTGATTCTACATAACATACAGTATTAGTAACTGGATGACGTTTCGAACACAATTTATACCTCATAATCATACCAGTGTATTCTTATCACTTGATAGCTTACTTTGAATACTCTTATTGCCTGTTGTTTTTTTTATTGTAATACTCCACATATCTGGTATAGACGCTGTGTCATTTTTGTTTGCATATGTTTGGTGTTGCCTTGATGAACAAAGATTTGGTGATTAACCTATCTGTTGACTTTTTAA
Source organism: Trichobilharzia regenti (assembly GCA_944472135.2). Taxonomy (NCBI): domain Eukaryota; kingdom Metazoa; phylum Platyhelminthes; class Trematoda; order Strigeidida; family Schistosomatidae; genus Trichobilharzia; species Trichobilharzia regenti. Next base: position 16,178 of record CALYDD020000009.1, on the reverse strand, counting down.
TATTTTTTACTCTATCCCCTCCCCCCTCTTGTGTAACTGCATGCAAGTGAATGCATTACAATGACCGAGATTTCTTCCGGATTACTTAATTTAGTAGGGTGAATCATTCTGGATACTTTGATTGACCCAGTCTATTAGTTTGATCTATGGTAAATTATATTATTCATCCTATTGGGATCTATCGGGTACTGAAGCTGAGAAAGTTTGTCTCTGAGTGAATTATTATTATTTATTATTATAATTATTGCTCCCTTGGGTTCCTAGTGGAACATAGGGCTTCAACTGCACGTCTCCATTTTCTTATGTCTTCTGCTATACTTTTCGCCTGCATCCATGTTAATCCATATTCTTTCAACTCCTCTTCACACGATCTCCTCCATGTCACCCTTGGACGTCCCACACGCCGCTTCCCTTTCGGATTCCACTCGAGGGCTTGGCGCGCGATGTCACCCAGCGGTCTCCTCAGCGAGTGTCCGATCCATCTCCACTTTCTCCTGCATATTTGTTGGCTGGCGATTGGTTCTTGCTTTGTTTGTTCCCATAATTCCTTGTTGGTGATTCTTTCCGGCCATCTGATCTTCAGTATTGAGCGAAGACAGTTGTTAATAAAGGTCTGCAGCCTTTTGGAAATATTCTTTGTGACCCGCCAAGTTTCTGATCCGTATAGAAGAACTGACCTTACGTTTGTATTGAAAATTCGAATTTTGTTGGTAATGCTGAGTGACGAAGATTTCCAGATTGATTTCAGGCTGATGAATGTGTTTCTCGCCTTCCCGATTCTCGATTTGACATCCTCGTCCGCTCCTCCTCCTGTAGTTGAGACAATGCTCCCTAGATAAGTGAATGAAGTAGCCTCCCTCCCGTTGATGGTGATTGACGTTGAATGTTGTTGCTGTTGTTGGTTGGTTATTTTCATAACCTCCATCTTGTCTATGTTTACCTGGAGTCCTGTCTTTGCTGCTTCTTCGATCAGTTTGTCGGTTTTCGCTTGTAAGTCTTCGATTGTGTGTGACATCAAACATAAGTCATCCGCGAAATCCAGGTCTTCTAGGTTCTTCACGTTGGTCGGTCCAGGATATTCCTGTCTTCTCGTTTCCCACAGTCTGACGCATAATCCAGTCCACCACAATTAGGAATATCATTGGTGATAGTAAGCACCCTTGTCTGACTGAGTGAATTGGTTGATTTAAATACTACCTTAATTCCAATCTTATTCAGAATCTTACTTTAAGCCTCTGATTTTCCTTCTTTATATGACAGTACTGTTGAGTCTTTGAACTCCTTACTATATATATCATTAATTTTACTATTTATACTTTTACTTTTGTTTATTTTACCCATGGGATTAAGCCTTTTTATGGCTAAGATTTTAATTTTAAGAACCAATTTTCTATACTTTGGTTTGTAAAGGTTAGTTATGTTTTTACGAGTTGCCCACGGATTGATATCAGTTAAAGAACCATCGAAAACAACCAGGGAGTACTGGAGAGCTGCTGTTTCATCCTAGTTTGGGAATCATCGTCAGTGCGCACCCACCGCCAGGGTTCGAACCCAGGACCTTCCGGTTACAAGGCAAGCTGACTCGTATACCATTCAGTCAGTGGCACCCGATTTAATGGCCAGTGCATGAATTCTAACTTCTACAAGTTCGTGATTTAGAGCGACCCCAACCATTGTCGTTGGTGGGACATCCACGCACACACTTGACATCTAATTGAACCTCAGTGGTCACGACTTCTCACTAGAACTCCAGGAAACTCCAACCTGTTGCAAATCACTAGCGAGCATTAGATTAATCTTCTATAGTTTGGTTTGCAAGGGTTAGTTATGTTTTTTTTTTGAGTTGATTACGGATTGATAAGAACCAATGTTTATTTTACTTAATAGTATTTTCGACCTCCTCATCCTGTCTTTTCCTATCATCATATTTGCCTGCCTCTTTTTAGTGATCCTGACCCGTACAAAATTCTGACCTATGTTGATTAAATAATTATTATCTTATATCTGTCACTTTTAATTTTAAGTAATGAATGACGAGTATTTTTGTGATCAGAATATCCTCAATGTGGTGTGTAAGTGTATTACATGTTTCAGTCAGATTAGGTCAGCTTATTGCCAAGACCAGATAAGAACTGTCGCTAACATTCCTGTAATATTATCTTGCTAATTGTTTTTAAAATTATTTGATAAAATTAGATGCGATAATGTACTAAATGCTAGAAATTTCACACTGTATCATTAGTACTGTTTTGGAATAAATCAAATTCATCGTATCCCACCGAATCTTTCTAATAGAGTTCGTATTCGTCTACTGCACACAGCTGAGGCAGGCGATAGACATTCGAACTATTAAACCTAAACTATGCATTCAAAAGAAGTTCGTACAGCCATTATCCCTTGGCATATTAAGACATAACCAACTAACGACTTTCACACCACCCCTTGTTTATATTTTCAACCCCTTTCTTATCATCCCTCAATCTTATCACATGTTCATTAAAAACGTGTTTCATTTCCTTCCCTTATATTCTAACATTACTTAATCGGTTCATTTGTTTTTACTAGACTTTATCGACTACTATGTCTACCTGAACATTTGTTTATTTAACCATGCTATTTTTTCCATTTTTCGTGTTATCACAGATCGCCTCACTTTTTCATCCTTATTATTGATAAAACCATTAGCATTATTATCATTACAACTATTATGACTACTGTTTAATTGATGAATGGTGACTAGCAGTGGAATCCAGGATAGGGCGCATTTCGTCCTATCTGGAACTCGTCACCTGGATGCACCTGCATTCCCCAGTGAGTGATGATGTTCTCACTGAGGCTCGAACCTAGTGTCCATAGTTTTAAATGCCAAGGCGTTATCATTCACTGAGAAATGCAGGTACATCCAGCTTGACCACGAATCCCAAATATGACGAAATGCGCTTTATCCTGGATTCCAATGCTAGTCACCATCATCCATCAGTTAAATACTAACTAATTAAATGCCCAGACATCGTCGAAGCATCTGCACAAGAAGCCAACATGTCAACCTGAGACCGAGAAGCACTCCAGTCTAATCAATCGACGGGAAAAATCAAAAATTCAATTATATTATTACTAATTGCACAATTTATATTCACCATCTTATCATCATATAGGCAAGGCACCATGATTGGTTTATATTTGAATTATTTTGTAAAGTTATGTTATACTAGAGTTAAGCTTGATGAGATCTAATTGAACACAACAATATCACTGTTCGCTTAAATGTGTGTTGTTCTAAATTTTACTATGGGAATATTTAATATATTGAAATCAAATTATTACTATTGTTATCATTATTATTATTATCATTATAATATAAGGAAGTAATTGCCTTAAATTATGTTTAATTCTCATCAGAATAATGGAAATAAAATAGACATTGTACCATTTTTACAGAAGTATTCCTATATCTTATGAATGAGTATAAAATCTGAGTTTTGCCCTTTGAAGGTAAACAGATTATTTATCAAGTGGCTGGAAATATCAACAAAATATTCTTTTAGTAATCTTAGAAATTATCAATTAAAATTGGTATATGTGCTTGGTACATTGTAAAATTTAACTATTCATTCAATAAGCTGTCTGCATAGATCACTGATCTACCAAATTTGCACTCACCATGATGCTTATACTCTTGTGCATTTATCAGTTGTTCGTTTGAAGCGATTTGATTGGTTACAGGTTTCATTATGAGTTGACGTTGGTTAGACACAACCACTGGAAGATCTGGTAGTACTGGACAGTTGTTTTATCCGGGGATTTTGGAACTCTTCATCAGTATGCACTCACCATCAGGGTTCGACCCTAGGGCCTTCCGGTCACAAGACGAACCTGTAGACCATTCAGCCACTGGGATCCTGTCCAATGGTGCATGAATTCCAACTTCTTTCTATTCACGCAACTGCCAACCAACGTCACAGACGAGTAAATGTCCTCTTACCTGGCTTGATGAACCCTATTGCTGACAACTTTTCACTAGAACTCGAGGTAACTTCGTGTATAGATCCAGTCGGTAGCGAGCAGTAGAGTAATTATCGCGATTATTTGTTCAGTTGAATAAATGTGCTCCTGTGACTACTGTGAAAAAGTGGTATTGAAACGCCTATGTATTTTTTGTCATCTGATACCCAGTTGAGTCCTTATACTACTGTCTAGGGGCGAACAGTGTTTCAACTGCATACAAAGTACACTGTTATTTGAAAACGAGAGAAACAGTTATATAAGACAATTATCTGTCGGTACTTCCTACTTGTTATGCGTGAAGACAAATACTTGCCGATGACATTGGTCTGGTGCCAGTCGCGCTAAGGTCATGAATTGGTAGAAGTTGGAATTCATGGGCTAGCCAACGAACCGAGTCCCTGTGGCTGAATGGTCTACGAGATTGCCTTGTAACTGGAAGGTAAGGAGTTTGAGCTCTGGTAATGACTGCCTACTGACCAAAAGTTCCAAACTGCGACAAAACAGCTATACAGTTCTCCCTAGTTGGTTTTCCAATGGTTCTCTAACTGATATCAATCAATCGTCAAACTTTTTGTATTAATCTATTTGAATGTTCTTTTTTTTCTTTTGATCTATAGGTGGAATTATTTAGAAATACCATCAACAAGATTAGAAGATTGGGTACTACGTGGTTATCAGTTTAGAGATAGTGAAGAATTTAAGCATTTGAAAAATGCAAATGCATTCTATCAAGCTGGTACTAGCCGATTGGGTAATCCAGTATTCTACTACATTGCTAGACGATATAAGTAGGTCGTTCATGCCATTTTTTCTTTTAGTTCTGTTTAATCTGCTTCATATTTCCCGCCTTTTTCTCCTTTTTTTAAAGACCAAATGTAATTATATAATTATCTGTCAAGAGAGATAGAGGGAAAGAGCGAAATTTGAAAGGCTTGTAAATAGTTATATATATATATATATATACATGTATGATGGGGAAGATTTGTAGCTCAGCTGGATGATTTTGATGTAGTCGTGTTCTCTGAGCTGGATAGTTTATTTGCGAAGCTTTCATCGCCCCTTCCTGGCCAACATCTTCAGCGCATACTTCAATTTGAAGTGAGCCTTTTCTCCACGAGTTCATTAGTCATCTCTCCTGGTGGATGACCTTCAACGTCGTGATTGTTTGTTTTGTATGTGTGTGTTTTCACACCGTCTGGGTTACTTGTATTGACACTGGTGTTAACTGTTTCCTTGACTTGAACTTGAACCCTTTGAATGTGAAAAAATTTACCAACCGGTAAGAAGGAAATCTCACACACAAAGGGTCAAAGTTCAATTCAATGAAACAATCAACATCAATACAAGTAGCTGAAGACGAAGAGAACGTCCACTTTGGCAGTTGCTACAATTTATTTTGTAGCTGATTTTGTAAAACCAACGTACACAGGTCAAACTATTAGGTCAGGGGTAATCAGATTGTCGGAACATAAGAATTTAGCTAAGGTAAGAATAGTTGACCCCAAAAAGACAGATGAGTAATTTAGAAAAAAGCTCAGTGATTGCACTTCATGCATTAACACACAACCACACAATAGCATGGTGGAAGAGGGTGAAATTCTAAGAAGTAATATAGGTAGGTGGGGAGAGAGAAAGAGATTTGTTACTGAATCCTGATTGGTTCATCGAGTCTACCTACACCCAACACAACACGCGTAACAGAAATGACTCAATGCAAATACCAGAGAAATGCATGGAAGATATTATTACCACCAGTCAGTCAAATCAGAGGAGGATAATAAATAATCTTAAAATTCTATTTCAATTGAATTCACGTACATCACAACATTCTAACAAGTTACTTATTTATTTTGACTATAAAAACACTCGTCTTATTTCCCATCTAATTGATCTAATTGATCAATAACACTCATATTATTATTATTTCTGAATATACATTATCCTATATTGAATTTTATTCAAACGTCTAGTCGATTCCACACATATAAATGAAGGGAAAAAGTTGTGTGAGTGCGTCACTTGATATGATTATGAGTGGCAATAGTTTGTGCTGGAAATGTCGTCGTATCAGTTAATATCACTGTATGACACCACTGTGTGATTTATCAAAATAAAATCTTATCCATGATAGAGTTATGCCCTACCACAATGCCCTAGTTTTATACTTATCAATAGGCATGGTTTTGTCGTGCATCGGCCAGAAGTAGAACGGGAACCGTGTATATGGCTAGCGGGCATTCCACCAGTGAACAACCACTGACAATATGTAAAGCTAATTAATTTACTCGAAAAAAGATAAATATCGTATTTATTTTGATTATTCGTGTGATTGGATAACTCAGGATGACTAAGCATTTTGTTGTTGGTTGACATTTGCGGTGTTTATACCCCTTTTTTGTTTCTTCTTCTCCAAAAAGGTCACGAGAGTATCAGCGGGTAGAATATCCATTCATTATATGCTTAGTATCAATGACCCTGGATGCTTATCGTAATAAGCCATTTGAAGTTGTCATTGATTTCACTCATGCATCTGTGGAGAATCGTTTTAAGGTTAGTCATAGTTATTAGTTTATGCAATTTTTATGCTTAAAGATGATAAAACCGGCCGTATTGCATGTTGATTAGCTTTTATTGTTGTTGAATTTGTCGCCTATTAAATCTAAAGACTCAAAAATGAAGCTTGTATTGGTTTAAATCAGGAAAATAAATATTTCCTTCTGGCAATTGCATATTTTCAAGCTGTACATTCGTATTTATATTACTTAGAAAGGATTTCAGTAGTACTAAAAATTGCTGCATCATTCATTATACATAAGATCAAATTAACTAACATAATTTTTCCCAAGTGGGAAGGAATTACGGAATTATAATGGGCTAGGAAAAAAATGAATTGATATTAGCAGGTTTAAACTGGGTTAGGTGCTTTCAAAAGATTAAAATAATTTGAATAAAGCAAGAACAACAATAGTTTGTGCAGAATAAAATGGTACCATCATCAGTTATTTCGTTGGCTTCTCATCAGCTGCTTGCTTATAGGCCAAAGTCATTATTAAGTATATCTACAGAAATAATTTTGACATACTTGCACAGAGTTCACTTTAAAACGAAAAATCAATCAACCACTATATGCACACTATTTCGAACAAAAATGATCATACACAAAGGAAAATTTCGGTATTACGTAATCAGTTGAAAGGGAGGTGGAAATACCCAGTTACCAGAACGCTGAAAAAGAAGATAAAGTTAAGTTAGATTAAATCAATCAGAAAGAATGTTGTTACTATCACCAAAGTAAAAAAGGTTGTTTTTTGAAAAAAGTTTTTGATTACATAATTTGTGTTCTTGTGCTTGTTTGGTTACTGTTTTGCCTGTACTATTAGTGATGAAAACGAACAGTTTCATATTCGTCATAATTAGCTTTGTAGATAACTTTAAAAAAAGTAACCTACGTTACCTAAATCAGGATGATGTTTAGAAATGTAAGATTTTGCCATTCTACGTTCACCTTTCCTAAACCAAAACGAATAATGTTCAGCCTTGCGTTTTTGTGGAGAACTAGCTTACAACACCCATAGAAGCATGTTAAAAGATAGATGAGAATAGAGACAAATAGTGTCTTCAACAATTTAGGTCTTAACATAACTCCAGTTTGGTGATATTAGACAGTTGGAGCCAATCGTCAGGAAGCCTTTCTCGACATAGGTTTCATGCTAGTTGGCACTCACTGGCCAGCAAGGCCGGTGGGCGCATACTGATGAAGAGTCCCAAACTAGTACGAAACAGCTGTTCGGTACTCCCAGGTTACCGGAGGATGATGAAATCCTTCATCCAATCAGACAGAATTCCCAACAAAAATCAATACTTGGAAAAACAAAGTTGTTCGATTTTCGTGGTCATCAGACTTTCAAATACCAAACACGTAATGGCGATAGTTTATGCTTCACACATTATTATTATTAATTATTATTATTAAAAAGAATTATTTATTCGCTAAACACCCTCCTTGATTTTTCCCTGATTATAAATAAATTCCTTAATAATATAAATTTTGTTATTCAAAGAATTTTGTTTTCGTCTAAATATTTGTTGGCTATTATTCGTATAAAAAGAGGATGCATTATTTGGTCAACGTCATCAAAATATATTTCAAAAACAGTTATGAAAAAAAAATACTTCAAGGGAATTTTTATTCTTGCTTCACAAACCAAAATGTACGCGTGAATGAATTCGCCAGAAGTTTGATTTCGCACCAGTTTCACCAGCTCGCCCAATTAGCTAATCAGAAATCAGGTAGTGTGAAATGATTTGGCTCTCTGAACTGAACTGAGCTGAGCTGAAGTGGATGCACCATTGATGAGCTCTACCTTAAGCGAGCAAAACGTCTGCCTTGTGTTTGCATCACTTCGATCTGGCTAGCCAATAAATACTACTGGTTAATGTGAATGGTAACTACAATAACCCATCTGAATCAATCATTAGTAGTAGTTTAACGACAGAAGACAATGGTCAGGCAATAGATCGTTCATTGAGAAAATCAACAGATATTTATAGATTTTTATATAAATTATTATTCGTTACTGTTAACAGAGAAAAAGCGTATTAGATGGTTGGAGGCAATCGGCCACAGGAAGCCTTGCTCGACCTAGGTTTCGTGCTAGTCGGCACTCACACCAGTCAGCAAGGCGTATCTACAACCTTGAAGGAACTCATGTCCCTTCTGAGATTCGAACCCGCATCACCCAGTGGGAGCTGCAGTCAGAGACGTTACCACTGAGCTATTCGGGCTCGCGATTGACCTCCTGTGGGACTGTAGTGGATATTCGACACTAGTAACGTCTTCTGATTGATTGTTCTCCTACTGAAGGTTATTCTGTCATCTCTTTGTGCCCATTTCTTTGAAGGTCAGACCATATATCTGCTAACCTTATCCGCCCACGCTAAGTCTTCTGTGATTGATTGGTTGTTGATTTCCTCAAGGTTAGGCTTTGTTATTGTTCTATCTCGCGACACTGACGTATAGTGGTGGCTACAATTTTGGCTGGTAGACAGAGCTCTCACCACAGTAGAACATAGTTTTAGGCATTCACTCTTGGTTACCATTCATCTTATGAAGCAGATCATATTTATTGTGATGTGAATAATCTTGATTTTCAAAGGAAACTACGATCATGATGAAAGAATCATCTTGAACTGTGTAAATTGAGAGTTAATTTGCATAAATAAGAATTGTAGGTCAAATTCGTCTGTTGTCTCCATTTTCACTATTTTTTTTATATTAGAAAAGTGTAACTATAATAATGAATAGATTTACTGTTAGTCATGTTTACAGACTATTCATCAGTCTTTTGGTGAATGGGAAATAATGCAACTTACCACTCAAAAGTGTCATTCAACGCCTGTCGACAGAGAGTACCCAATAAGATCACTAGAAGAAATGAAGCTACATAAAAATGCTCTTTATTGGTTTGGCAAAGTTAAACTTTAAGCCCCACAAACTACCAGTTAACGAATGATCTCGAACGCACCAATCACGTGAAGGAGGTATTTTTGTGTATGGAATACATATATTTACTAGAAAAATGCATAAAAGCTGTCTAAAAGTGTTACAGAGGATACCTTTCACATGTAATAACAGTAGCTCTCAGTTTTAGGTTGTAGTATCAACAGAGTATAATTCCATTGTGGATAAAATTTATTTTGATAAAGTTTCATAGCAATATTTACTGAGTAACAGATTGTGCTCAAAACGTCATCAGTAAATATTACTACTGTATAATCCTGTGAGACATTATCAGCATAAATTTTAACCTCAATGGAATTAAACTATACCACAGTGCACATGTTCTATTCTTATATCAGGAGAGTAAAATAACCACATTCAATGCATGTTATTATTTAGGTCTTCTTCTAACCCTAACAATAACCCTAATCTTTCTTGACCCTAACCCTAACGTGAAAATATCACTAAACTAACTGTAATCTAACTCGAATCAAATCTACTATCGCCTTTGTGAGATTAACCTAAACCTACTTTTCCTTGGCTTAAAGAGTAACTTAATTTTTCTCAAACCAAAGCTGAAACTTGCTAGATATCCCATTTAATAGCATAACACTTCGATGAGCATATTTTTGATTGATGATGACAACTTGCTCAGTGAGCGTCTCAAGGTCATTGGTGTGGCTGCACTCCGTTGACAGTTAGTGGTGCTTAAAGTTTAACTTGGCCATTGTGTTCTAAGTATTAGATGTTGAGTAAAGTTTTTTTTGCAAGAGTATTGAACCAGATTTTCTTGGCTTTTGTTATTCATCGAAAAGCCTCATCAACACTTTCTGAGGAAATCAATATTAATGAGTAATGGTATGCACTACTTATTGATATGAGTAGTTGGAATCCGCTCATATCCACTGTAGATAAATATTCCCATGTAAACCCACATCTGTAGCATTCAATATTCAATTAAAGACAATAATACACTACCATATATGATATGATTCAATGTAATAATCATTATTATTCTCATTCTGGAGAGAATAACACGTACAGTCGATTCGGAATTCTGCCCAGAACAAACTGGTTTCAGGACAGGTAAATCATATGCTGATCAGATTGCAACTCCACTCATCATCATCATCATCATCATCCAATTGGGCATGAAATGACAGTCAAATTCCTACCTCAACTTTACTGACTTCGAAAAAGCCTTCGATAGTATTGATGGCAAAATAATCTGGAAACTACTTCAACACTATAGAATGTGATGCACCACATTCAACAGGTATAAGACAGTTCCATGTGCCAGGTGATCCTCAATGGAAATCTCAAAAAAGCCTTTGAAGTGAATACAGGAGTAAGACAACCTGATTGTCTGTCTATTATCACCGATGATATTCCTATTTATCGTAGACTGGATTATACAGCACGCCGTACATGGGGAGCGAAAAGACTGGAATATGTTGGACTACCGATAAGAAGGCTCTATAAGACCTGCAGTTCGCGGACAATCGATGTCTAATGGCATACTAACTCAAAGATCTACAGGAGGAAACGGACAAACTGGCAGAAGAGGCTAACAGAGAAGACCGTAAGGATTTCAAGTGGACACAGAGACGATGTAGGTGATGAAAGTACACGGTGACTAACAACAACAAGCACCAACCACTGTGGTGAGAGCAGGCTGATAGCCGAATTGGTAGACATTCATTTACGTCAATATTTATGTCGCAAATATTGGTCGTGAGAAAATATGAACAAAGACTGATTCAACAACCAATCACAGCACACTTTGCGTAGGCAGATACAGTTAACATATAGATGACCTGACATTCAAGAAACAGCCACAAAGAGATGAAAGAGTTACTTTCAGTGAGAAACAACCAATCAGAGGACTGTGTTTTTCTGCTAACAATAATCTATAATAATGTACATGAAAATCTATAAATATGTGTTGATTTCGCAAATAAACGATCTGTTTGTCTGGCCCTCATCTTCTGTATTTACACTTCTACACTAATTCAGCATTAAGAACGGGGTTCAGATTTTCAACACCAGTGTTAAGTCAGTTATTTTTTTTCCTATGTGGTTTAGAAAATTGGCGGCTCGTGTTACGAAAACCTTTTATCAACAAAAACAGCCCTCACTGGCTTCGCAGATGCATCCGCTCCTTGTGACTTATAATTTTTAATGAAACTGTTTTGTTCTTCGTTACTACTATTCCTTTGTCTCACACCTCTGTTTACTGTCTTTATTATGCATTTCTTCTACTTTCTCCTTTGGCTTTGTGTGCTACATGGAGGGAGTGTGGCGACTTGAACTGCCGCATACATGTGCAAATTCTATGTCGAAAACAGACAGACAGACAGACTGGCTCCATACTAAGGAGCAGATGATTGGGTAGTTAGAATTAGCAACAAAAAACTCCTGAGTACAAGGAACCAACCAATAACCTCATGATTAACAGATATGGTGGGGAAATTGGAGATGGATCAGCTGATAGGACAGTGAGAGTACATCGTGCGCCAGGCTTTTGCTCGAGTGGAATCCGAATGGCCAACAAAGAGATGGGCGTTGGTCTGAGGATGACAAGTTGGAGTGTTTGTATGAGGAGGAGATGAGGACCACAGAGAATACAACAAAGGCGAAGTGTACTGTACTGTTGAAGCCCAATGTTCTACTCGAAACCCAACGAGGAACAATAATACTCATAATAGACATTGACACATGTAATACAATTAAATATTATAATAATGACTCTCTTTGTTTTCGTGTATTCCTCTATCTATCTATACTGTTTATTTTCTGAAAAATTAATTTCTAACTAACTTGATTATTTTGTATTTTATTTTACAGAATGATCTTTTAAATAAATGGGCTAATATTATTGGACCAGTTCTACGTGAATATCTTGTTGCCGCGTATATCTACAATTGTAATTCATGGGTTCGTGAATATACAAAAATACACGATCGATTTTTCTCACCACTTAAAGTAAGTTGAATATACATGTATATCTTTACATTTGTGTATGTATCAAGAATGGATTTGGTGCACGCCTGTGTGAGAGTAATCGGTTGTAGTGAAAAAAGTCAAACCAAACCAAACCAAGCCAACCAAACAAACAAGACATTTACAAATATTACTATCATAGATGAAGTGAATTATATATACCAAGCATATTCTGACTCTATAATAATATCCTAGTTACAATTAATTATTATATACGTTTATAACAGGAATAACATTGTAATATATGTACATTTATAATATTCTTACATGTTAGATTTTGGAATGTATTTAAAAATATGATAATTAAGCTTTTTAAGCTCATTTGTCCAAATCTAGAATATGTTGCTTTCTGAAAAAAGCAAAAAAATCACTGCAACAATTAGTGGTCAAGATGAATGTTACATTCATTATCTTGTATGTGTTTTATGCTAAAACTAGGTCAGTGTTGTTAGTTGGTGGAAAACTCTTATGCTTAACTGTATAATCCAGTATAGATGAAAATTATGCATATATAATGAAATATGAACAATTACGAAAAAAAATACTTTAACAGTATGAGCTGACATCAGTTAGAGAACCACTGGAAAACCAATTGGAAGTACTGGACGGCTGTTTCGTCACACTAGTTTGGGACTCTTCATCAGTATGCACCCACCACCAGGGTTTGAACCCAGAACCTGCTGGTTACAAGGCGAGGCAGCTCGTAGACCATTATTAAGCTACTGGGACCCGATCCAATGGCCAGTCTATGAATTCTATCAATTCACGACATAGCGCGACCATTTCTCATTGTCTTCTTCGATGAGTTACTGCCTCAACTTCAACCTACTGTACCCTACTGGTCATGGCTTCCTACCAGGGTGTGTACTGATGAAGAGCCCCAAACTAGGCTGGCGAAACAGCTGTCCAGTACTGCCTGAGTGGTTTTCCAGTGGTTCTCTAAATGATGTCAGCTCATGATAAAATCCTCCAAGTGGAGCATATCTTTATTTCAACGTGTTCTCCAAAGGCTTTCTTAGCTACCTGCTCGACTATCGATTAGCTTTTATCTTATCTCCTGAAATGATCTCTTCTACGCCACCCTGAGACATCTACACCTAACTTGTTGTTTCTTATTTGAGTTTCACTCGAACAATGAATGTTACTCAATGATTTCTTTAGCCTGTATCGTTCAATATTTGTTGACTCCTGACTGGAGTAGTAATGTTAGTTAACAATATCGATAATGCTTACAGAGTACTGACTAACTTGTATCGACGCCAACTTTCAGTGAAATGAAATCAAAAGACTGGATCCATTTATTTATTGAATGCATATTGTTGATTATATGTTGCTTGTTTTTCCAGTGAATAAACTGTCCTTCGGAAAGATACCAGCAATATCTAAGGTGAAGGGAAACAGTGAGTTAAGGGTAATGCTAAAGGTCGGTAGATAGCCAATAAATTCATGCCAAGTTGCAATTATGTCCAGATTATGGAAAGAAAGAGTCTTATAAATAAGTAGTTGTGTTGTTTGTAACATCGGTTACTCGAATAATGCACCCGTGTAGCTAATTAAATACTTATATGTGTGCGCAAATATGTACTGGTATGGTTGAGTAAAGCAGTGACAATCCGTATTAGAGGACCTGATTTGTATATTTTTAGAAGAAATATGTCTCGTCACTTTATTAACTTTATCCTCTGTGTTCAGTGATGCCTAACACTTTAAATCCCTATCCCATCCTTCTGCCTTCTTTTCAAATGCAAACTTTTATTTCAAATTTGACTGAGGATTAATTATCAGTTAGAGAACCTTTGAAAACCATGCAGTACTGGACAGCTGTTTCGTCTTAGTTCGGGGCTCGTCGTCAGTACGCACGCATTGGGGTTCGAACCCAAGACATTGATTGGTACTTGTCTTTATTGGTTCATTTGTTAACTTCATTACCCCCCCCCTCTTTTTTATGTTCACTTGAAGTCTTCTGTGTGCTGCCTACCTATTGTGCCAGTATTTTTTTTAAGTTTTCGCTTGCAGATCTTTGAGTTTCTATGACGTGAGATAAAAAATTGTCCGCAAACTCCAGATATTCTGGAGTCTTCTTGTTGGTCCAACGTACGTTCATATGTAGCATCGTTACATAGCTATTGAATGATGTTGATAAAGATTTGGTGCATCACATTCTATAGGTTTTTCAGTAGTTTTCAAATTACTTCACTATCAACGCTGTTGAAGGCCTTTTCAAAGTCAATGAGGACGTGTAAAACTCTTTGTATGAAGCATGCAACTTAGAAGAAAGTACTTATGACTGACTGACTGACTGGTTTCAACATAGAACTTCGCAGCGAGTACAGCAGTTCAAGTCGCCACACTCTCTTCATTGTAGCACACAAAGCCAGAGAAGAAAGTAAAAAGAAACGCAAAATAGAGACAGTAAACATAGATATGAGGCAAAAAGTATAGTAATATCGAAGAAAAATATAGTTTTATTGGAAATTATAAGTCAAAAGGATTGGATGCATCTGCGCCAGACATTGAGAACAACGATTTTCACCCATATCACCGATTGTCTCCAGCCTTCATTGGTTTTTACCGTCCCTGTGACTCCAACTGGTGAAGAAGTTTACATCTTCCTACGTGACCGGCTTATACTAACTGTTGTGGATTTCATTGACTGATGAAGCCGTGTTTTGGTTTGACCTCCGCTAGCTCTTTTCCAGCCTGACCTTATGTCAGCTAACATTGCCCAGTGTCGAGGAAGGCGATGACTAGGCAAACATGAGTAACACATGTCCTAACCATCTCAGTTGATGTAATTTCACAACCTCGTCGATTGATTTCCCCTTCCTCCTTACCTAGCACTCGACCGAAGCCTAACCTCAATTGTATGTATCTTATATAAACAGTCCTGCTTGGTTGAGGTTTGTTTTCTCAAAGTTATCAGTAACTTAATGAAAACATGATTAACAGCTCACTGATGAATTTGTTCTTTAGTGTCAAATGATTCAATTAGTTAGAAAAATTAAAGGTATTTCATTTTTCACCTATCTTCAAAGAATTTGTATCATGTTTCCTGTAACTAGAGATCATTTGCGTGACTTAAGTATACTGAATGCTGTTGAGTAATTCTCACTGTGAGCTGACTATTGTTTACTTTGTTAGGCGAAACAATAGAATTTTTTAAATGGATCACTAATCAAGGTTAGTACGGTACTGGATTTTGAATTCTATGATTTATTAGACTGAGTTAGATCCCAACTTCCACTAATTAACTTACATGCATGCGTTGGTGGCACAGTGGTTAGGACTTTCTCCGACCATGCACATGGTCCGAGGTTCGATCCCCTGCCGACGAAGCGCACCTGATATCTATGGTCGGCTTGCAGAATTTGGGCTACGGATATCACATGCTGAAAATTTCATACTTGTACCAAAAATACGGTGTGGAATCAAGCTGTAATGGAAAAAATGCATGAACTGTGAAGAAAATATGAGTTTCACTTTTCATGTCATTTCAACAATCGACTGAAGAGTCATTCCATTTATGTGTACGATAGCAACTTCCACTCACCCTCTCTACTTATCATGAATTTAAAAATTGGAAATATAAATCTTTTCTTTTTTTCTCTCCTTAACAGGGTTCCAGAAAGTTGATTTTTATTGATCATCCTTCACGTTTAAATGAATATAT
>CALYDD020000008.1:20000-26737 GCA_944472135.2 Trichobilharzia regenti | reverse complement strand
TTATGACGCAATGTGATTTCTGCCCAGTGCTCTGAATGTCAAAGTGAAGAAATTCAACCAAGCGCGGGTAAACGGCGGGAGCGCTACTTTCTGCTCTGAAATTGCGACCTCTGGTTTTGTGGATATATATACACGAAAACTGCTAAAAACTGTTTCATTTTCACACGCTACACATATGAAAACCCTATAGACACTTTACACTATCGGAATAACTGTATTTATACACGTATCCAAAACTCTGCTTTATGCAGCTTGTGGATTTATAGTTCCTTGTTGGTACAAGGCTCAATTCGGTGAGTCTCTGCACTTTTTGGAACTTTTCTGGTATATCTCGTATTATTTTCTTTAAATCGCCTTGTTTTCACCATTTTGTTGCTGGTTTACCTAAGTTCTTGATTCCCCCCAAATTAGTACTTTTCGGCAGGGCTATTACCCCTAATAAGTCTGGTTTCATTGGGTATATTTTACTCGTCTCCTTTACTACAAGTCATTTTCGTGGTCTTTATCCGGTTTGCGTACAAGGCGTGCTTTTCATAACTCCGGTTTTTGGTTCTGTATACTTGATCCTCATCCTGTCCACGTCCCTGATATAGCCTTGAACATTTTCACTAGTTTCTTCGAAACAACTGATTTTTCCACCCGGTTTTCTTTACACGTTGTTTCTACTCCTTGAATTTGTCCATTTTAGAAACTTTTCGCTGAGTAATTCATTGTTTTTCAAGATTTTCACCTTAAAATTCTTAGGATCTAGCCTATATCCTATGAGCCTTGAACATTTTCACTAGTTTCTTCGAAACAGCTGATTTTTCCACCCGGTTTTCTTTACACGTTGTTTCTTCTTCTTGAATTTGTCCTTTTGAGACACTTTTCGCTGAGTAACTCATCGTTTTTCAAGATTTTCACCCTTAAATACTTAGGTTATAGCATATATCCTACGAGCCTTGTACATTTTCGCTAGTTTCTTTGAAACGACTGATTTTTCCACCCGGTTTTCTTTACACATTGTTTCTACTCCTTGAATTTGTCCATTTTAGACACTTTTTGCTGAGTAATTCATTGCTTTTCAAGATTTTCACCTTAAAATTCTGAGGTTATAGCGTATATCCTATGAGCCTTGTACATTTTCGCTAGTTTCTCTGAAACGACTGATTTTTCCACCCGGTTTTCTTTACACATTGTTTCTACTCCTTGAATTTGTCCATTTTAGACACTTTTCGCTGAGTAATTCCTTGTTTTTCAAGATTTTCACCTTAAAATTCTGTGGAGCTAGCGTATATCCTGTGAGCCTTGTACATTTTCGCTAGTTTCTTTGAAACGACTGATTTTTCCACCCGGTTTTCTTTACACATTGTTTCTACTCCTTGAATTTGTCCATTTTAGAAACTTTTCGCTGAGTAATTCATTGTTTTTCAAGAATTTCACCTTAAAATTCTGAGGTTATAGCGTATATCCTGCGAGCCTTGTACATTTTCGCTAGTTTCTTTGAAACGACTGATTTTTACACCCGGTTTTCTTTACACGTTGTTTCTACTCCTTGAATTTGTCCATTTTAGAAACTTTTCGCTGAGTAATTCATTGTTTTCCAAGAATTTCACCTTAAAATTCTGAGGTTATAGCGTATATCCTGTGAGCCTTGTACATTTTCGCTAGTTTCTTTGAAACGACTGATTTTTCCACCCGGTTTTCTTTACACATTGTTTCTACTCCTTGAATTTGTCCATTTTAGAAACTTTTCGCTGAGTAATTCATTGTTTTTCAAGAATTTCACCTTAAAATTCTGAGGAGCTAGCGTATATCCTGCGAGCCTTGTACATTTTCGCTAGTTTCTTTGAAACGACTGATTTTTACACCCGGTTTCCTTTACACATTGTTTCTACTCCTTGAATTTGTCCATTTTAGAAACTTTTCGCTGAGTAATTCATTGTTTTCCAAGAATTTCACCTTAAAATTCTGAGGTTATAGCGTATATCCTGTGAGCCTTGTACATTTTCGCTAGTTTCCTTGAAACGACTGATTTTTACACCCGGTTTTCTTTACACGTTGTTTCTACTCCTTGAATTTGTCCATTTTAGAAACCTTTCGCTGAGTAATCCATTGTTTTCCAAGAATTTCACCTTAAAATTCTGAGGTTATAGCGTATATCCTGCGAGCCTTGTACATTTTCGCTAGTTTCTTTGAAACGACTGTTTTTTACACCCGGTTTTCTTTACACATTGTTTCTACTCCTTGAATTTGTCCATTTTAGAAACTTTTCGCTGAGTAATTCATTGTTTTTCAAGAATTTCACCTTAAAATTCTGAGGTTATAGCGTATATCCTGCGAGCCTTGTACATTTTCGCTAGTTTCTTTGAAACGACTGTTTTTTCCACCCGGTTTTCTTTACACATTGTTTCTACTCCTTGAATTTGTCCATTTTAGAAACTTTTCGCTGAGTAATTCATTGTTTTTCAAGAATTTCACCTTAAAATTCTGAGGCTATAGCGTATATCCTGCGAGCTTTGTACATTTTCGCTAGTTTCTTTGAAACGACTGATTTTTCCACCCGGTTTTCTTTACACATTGTTTCTACTCCTTGAATTTGTCCATTTTAGAAACTTTTCGCTGAGTAATTCATTGTTTTTCAAGAATTTCACCTTAAAATTCTGAGGAGCTAGCGTATATCCTGCGAGCCTTGTACATTTTCGCTAGTTTCTTTGAAACGACTGTTTTTTGCACCCGGTTTTCTTTACACATTGTTTCTACTCCTTGAATTTGTCCATTTTAGATACTTTTTGCTGAGTAATTCATTGTTTTTCAAGATTTTCACCTTAAAATTCTGAGGTTATAGCGTATATCCTGCGAGCCTTGTACATTTTCGCTAGTTTCTTTGAAACGACTGATTTTTACACCCGGTTTTCTTTACACATTGTTTCTACTCCTTGAATTTGTCCATTTTAGAAACTTTTCGCTGAGTAATTCATTGTTTTCCAAGAATTTCACCTTAAAATTCTGAGGTTATAGCGTATATCCTGCGAGCCTTGTACATTTTCGCTAGTTTCTTTGAAACGACTGATTTTTACACCCGGTTTTCTTTACACATTGTTTCTACTCCTTGAATTTGTCCATTTTAGAAACTTTTCGCTGAGTAATTCATTGTTTTCCAAGAATTTCACCTTAAAATTCTGAGGTTATAGCGTATATCCTGCGAGCCTTGTACATTTTCGCTAGTTTCTTTGAAACGACTGTTTTTTACACCCGGTTTTCTTTACACATTGTTTCTACTCCTTGAATTTGTCCATTTTAGAAACTTTTCGCTGAGTAATTCATTGTTTTTCAAGAATTTCACCTTAAAATTCTGAGGTTATAGCGTATATCCTGCGAGCCTTGTACATTTTCGCTAGTTTCTTTGAAACGACTGTTTTTTCCACCCGGTTTTCTTTACACATTGTTTCTACTCCTTGAATTTGTCCATTTTAGAAACTTTTCGCTGAGTAATTCATTGTTTTTCAAGAATTTCACCTTAAAATTCTGAGGCTATAGCGTATATCCTGCGAGCCTTGTACATTTTCGCTAGTTTCTTTGAAACGACTGATTTTTCCACCCGGTTTTCTTTACACATTGTTTCTACTCCTTGAATTTGTCCATTTTAGAAACTTTTCGCTGAGTAATTCATTGTTTTTCAAGAATTTCACCTTAAAATTCTGAGGTTATAGCGTATATCCTGCGAGCCTTGTACATTTTCGCTAGTTTCTTTGAAACGACTGATTTTTACACCCGGTTTTCTTTACACATTGTTTCTACTCCTTGAATTTGTCCATTTTAGAAACTTTTCGCTGAGTAATTCATTGTTTTTCAAGAATTTCACCTTAAAATTCTGAGGTTATAGCGTATATCCTGCGAGCCTTGTACATTTTCGCTAGTTTCTTTGAAACGACTGTTTTTTACACCCGGTTTTCTTTACACATTGTTTCTACTCCTTGAATTTGTCCATTTTAGAAACTTTTCGCTGAGTAATTCATTGTTTTTCAAGAATTTCACCTTAAAATTCTGAGGTTATAGCGTATATCCTGCGAGCCTTGTACATTTTCGCTAGTTTCTTTGAAACGACTGTTTTTTACACCCGGTTTTCTTTACACATTGTTTCTACTCCTTGAATTTGTCCATTTTAGAAACTTTTCGCTGAGTAATTCATTGTTTTTCAAGAATTTCACCTTAAAATTCTGAGGTTATAGCGTATATCCTGCGAGCCTTGTACATTTTCGCTAGTTTCTTTGAAACGACTGATTTTTCCACCCGGTTTTCTTTACACGTTGTTTCTACTCCTTGAATTTGTCCATTTTAGAAACTTTTCGCTGAGTAATTCATTGTTTTTCAAGAATTTCACCTTAAAATTCTGAGGTTATAGCGTATATCCTGCGAGCCTTGTACATTTTCGCTAGTTTCTTTGAAACGACTGATTTTTACACCCGGTTTTCTTTACACATTGTTTCTACTCCTTGAATTTGTCCATTTTAGAAACTTTTCGCTGAGTAATTCATTGTTTTTCAAGAATTTCACCTTAAAATTCTGAGGTTATAGCGTATATCCTGCGAGCCTTGTACATTTTCGCTAGTTTCTTTGAAACGACTGATTTTTACACCCGGTTTTCTTTACACGTTGTTTCTACTCCTTGAATTTGTCCATTTTAGAAACTTTTCGCTGAGTAATTCATTGTTTTTCAAGAATTTCACCTTAAAATTCTGAGGTTATAGCGTATATCCTGCGAGCCTTGTACATTTTCGCTAGTTTCTCTGAAACGACTGATTTTTCCACCCGGTTTTCTCTACACCTTTTTAATTCATATTGTAATTTTTGTTGCTTTTCCCAGCCTTTAACTTTATATCACTTGTTTTGTTTTCTCCGCTTCCCATCACTTCCTTCTAAAAGTCACGGCGAGGGGTCTATGAACGATCCGTGACACAACTCTGCTCTGCAGTTGTTGTCCCTCTTTTACACGAGTTTGTGTACATTACATTCTCCTGTACATGTCAGCTGTGTCAACTCCTTCTCCTTTGTCTACTGTGGCCTCCGCCACGGACCAAGCTGACCCTATCTGTCCGGCATTTCCTTCCTCTTCTTCCTCCTCGCCTACCTTTACTGCGTCTTCCCTAGCCACAGTTCCTTCTCAGCTTCCTGGTCCTCGGTATGTTCCTGATTCGCCCAATTCTACTCGCCCTCCCTCCACTACATCGTATGCCAATTCAACCAGTTCCAGCAGTTCCAGTTCCATTCTAATTCCCCAATACAGTTGTTTCTACTGCCAGCGATGCTTCCCCACCTCTCGGGGCTTAACACAACATCTTCGACACTGTCATCCGACTGAATACAATGAAATCCTTCTGGGGAGAATCACCCGGGAAAGTAGACCGCCACGTAAGTGGTCTGCTGAAGAAGAACTTTCCCTCCTCACTCTTGCTGACGCCAACCTTGATAGATTCGCTCTCAAATCCCAGCTATATGACTATCTCCATTCCCAACTCCCGCATCGTTCTGTTGAAGCCATCAAATCACGTCTCAAGATTCTTCGTTGGCAAGTCGACTCCTCTTCATCATCTGCCTCACAGAGTTCTGATCCATCGTCTTCCGATTCACCGTCTTCATTATCCTCTCCGAGCACCTCTTCCTCTACGCCACCCCGTCTTCCCCCTCGGCGATGGTCTCCCGATGATGACCAACTTCTCCTCAACTCGGCGCGTCAATTAGATCTACCTTCGTTGCTCAACGTCCAACTATATAGTATCCTTACCGCCTTATTCACAGATCGTACCCCCGATGGCATCCACCGAAGGCTGGTTACCCTTGGTTGGAGTCGCTCATTCGCTCCCGCTTCTCCTGTTGTGCTACTTAATTCTCTCTCCGCTAACCAACCCATTTCATCGTTGCAGTCTTCCGTCGATTCTACTTCGACTCCGGTTATCATTGACTCTCATAACGCCCGCCCAACGTCAACCACCCCTCCTCATCTGCCCAGTGACTCTGATCTTCCCGACGACGATCTCATCGATAACTTACCGGCGTATGATTCCCCCTTTGGTGACGACAGCGTCTCTTCCTTTGACTCTTGGGAACTCCTTCATCACGCTAGATCTTCCCGTATTTTTCTCGTCCCAGAGTCGACCTCATTTCTTCCTCCTCCCACCTATATGTTCGCCAACTGCCGTATTGTTTCAGACCCTTCCCTCCACTTTGCTGTCCCTAATGTGTCTTGTATATTTTCCGTTCCCGTACCTTCTCCGGTTGATTCCTTTGTACTTTGCTCATCTCAGTCCTCCGTTGACTCTCTCGATCATTCTGACTTTTCCTTGATGCATTCCCCTTCTGACAATGATTCCTTTGACTCTTTTGCCCAACTTTTGATTCCCGAGTCTCAAGCCTTTCTATTCCTATTGATTGTACCTCCCTTCTCCCTCCTACTGAACTTCTTACGGCGTCAGTCACTCTGGTTCCTCCTCTTCACCCTCCCCTCTCTGGTTTGTTTCCCCCTCTTGCCAGTAGTGTTTCTCCACCAGCTCTTTCTTTTGAATGTCGTGGTCATCGCAGTTCTGTCTCTCTACATTCTTCTTCTTCGTCTTTGTCTGTTTCTGTCGTTCGAGTTGCTGCTCCTCTCCCCTCTCTTCCTGTGGTGGCTTCTTCCTGTTCTAACATTGATGCTCCAGTCTTTGATGTTCACCAGACCCTTATTCTGAATGCCGTTTTCAGTCAACTTAATAATGATTCTC
>CALYDD020000008.1:7500-15000 GCA_944472135.2 Trichobilharzia regenti | reverse complement strand
ATATACGCGTACATATATGTATGCGTTTTATGCCCCAAAAGTAAACGGCGGGAGCGCTACTTTCTGCTCTGAAATTGCGACCTCTGGTTTTGTGGATATATATACACGAAAACTGCTAAAAACTGTTTCATTTTCACACGCTACACATATGAAAACCCTATAGACACTTTACACTATCGAAATAACTGTATTTATACACGTATCCAAAACTCTGCTTTATGCGGCTTGTGGATTTATAGTTCCCTGTTGGTACAAGGCTCAATTCGGTGAGTCTCTGCACTTTTTGGAACTTTTCTGGTATATCTCGTGTTAATTTCTTTAAATCGCCGTGTTTTCACCATTTGGTTGCTGGTTTACATAAGTTCTTGATTCCCCCCGGATTAGTATTTTTCGGCAGGGCTATTACCCCTAACAAGCCTGGTTTTATTGCTTATATTTTACTCGTCTCATATAATACAAGTCATCTTCGTGGTTTTTATCTGGTTTGCGTACAAGGTGTCCTTTTTATAACTCCCGTATTTGGTTCTGTATACTCGATCCCTATCCCGTCCACATCCCTGTCATAGCCTTGTACACTTTCACTAGTTTCTTCGAAACAACTGATTTTTCCACCCGGTTTTCTTTACACGTTGTTTCTACTCCTTGAATTTGTCCATTTTAGAAACTTTTCGCTGAGTAATTCATTGTTTTTCAAGAATTTCACCTTAAAATTCTGAGGTTATAGCGTATATCCTGCGAGCCTTGTACATTTTCGCTAGTTTCTTTGAAACGACTGATTTTTCCACCCGGTTTTCTTTACACGTTGTTTCTACTCCGTGAATTTGTCCATTTTAGAAACTTTTCGCTGAGTAATTCATTGTTTTCCAAGAATTTCACCTTAAAATTCTGAGGTTATAGCGTATATCCTGCGAGCCTTGTACATTTTCGCTAGTTTCTTTGAAACGACTGATTTTTACACCCGGTTTTCTTTACACGTTGTTTCTACTCCTTGAATTTGTCCATTTTAGAAACTTTTCGCTGAGTAATTCATTGTTTTCCAAGAATTTCACCTTAAAATTCTGAGGTTATAGCGTATATCCTGCGAGCCTTGTACATTTTCGCTAGTTTCTTTGAAACGACTGATTTTTCCACCCGGTTTTCTTTACACATTGTTTCTACTCCTTGAATTTGTCCATTTTAGAAACTTTTCGCTGAGTAATTCATTGTTTTTCAAGAATTTCACCTTAAAATTCTGAGGTTATAGCGTATATCCTGCGAGCCTTGTACATTTTCGCTAGTTTCTTTGAAACGACTGATTTTTACACCCGGTTTTCTTTACACGTTGTTTCTACTCCGTGAATTTGTCCATTTTAGAAACTTTTCGCTGAGTAATTCATTGTTTTCCAAGAATTTCACCTTAAAATTCTGAGGTTATAGCGTATATCCTGCGAGCCTTGTGCATTTTCGCTAGTTTCTTTGAAACGACTGATTTTTACACCCGGTTTTCTTTACACGTTGTTTCTACTCCTTGAATTTGTCCATTTTAGAAACTTTTCGCTGAGTAATTCATTGTTTTCCAAGAATTTCACCTTAAAATTCTGAGGTTATAGCGTATATCCTGTGAGCCTTGTACATTTTCGCTAGTTTCTTTGAAACGACTGATTTTTCCACCCGGTTTTCTTTACACGTTGTTTCTACTCCTTGAATTTGTCCATTTTAGAAACTTTTCGCTGAGTAATTCATTGTTTTCCAAGAATTTCACCTTAAAATTCTGAGGAGCTAGCGTATATCCTGCGAGCCTTGTACATTTTCGCTAGTTTCTTTGAAACGACTGATTTTTACACCCGGTTTTCTTTACACGTTGTTTCTACTCCTTGAATTTGTCCATTTTAGAAACTTTTCGCTGAGTAATTCATTGTTTTCCAAGAATTTCACCTTAAAATTCTGAGGTTATAGCGTATATCCTGCGAGCCTTGTACATTTTCGCTAGTTTCTTTGAAACGACTGATTTTTCCACCCGGTTTTCTTTACACGTTGTTTCTACTCTTTGAATTTGTCCATTTTAGAAACTTTTCGCTGAGTAATTCATTGTTTTTCAAGAATTTCACCTTAAAATTCTGAGGTTATAGCGTATATCCTGCGAGCCTTGTACATTTTCGCTAGTTTCTTTGAAACGACTGATTTTTACACCCGGTTTTCTTTACACGTTGTTTCTACTCTTTGAATTTGTCCATTTTAGAAACTTTTCGCTGAGTAATTCATTGTTTTTCAAGAATTTCACCTTAAAATTCTGAGGTTATAGCGTATATCCTGCGAGCCTTGTACATTTTCGCTAGTTTCTTTGAAACGACTGATTTTTACACCCGGTTTTCTTTACACGTTGTTTCTACTCCTTGAATTTGTCCATTTTAGAAACTTTTCGCTGAGTAATTCATTGTTTTCCAAGAATTTCACCTTAAAATTCTGAGGTTATAGCGTATATCCTGCGAGCCTTGTACATTTTCGCTAGTTTCTTTGAAACGACTGATTTTTACACCCGGTTTTCTTTACACGTTGTTTCTACTCCTTGAATTTGTCCATTTTAGAAACTTTTCGCTGAGTAATTCATTGTTTTTCAAGAATTTCACCTTAAAATTCTGAGGTTATAGCGTATATCCTGCGAGCCTTGTACATTTTCGCTAGTTTCTTTGAAACGACTGATTTTTACACCCGGTTTTCTTTACACATTGTTTCTACTCCTCGAATTTGTCCATTTTAGAAACTTTTCGCTGAGTAATTCATTGTTTTTCAAGAATTTCACCTTAAAATTCTGAGGTTATAGCGTATATCCTGCGAGCCTTGTACATTTTCGCTAGTTTCTTTGAAACGACTGATTTTTACACCCGGTTTTCTTTACACGTTGTTTCTACTCCTTGAATTTGTCCATTTTAGAAACTTTTCGCTGAGTAATTCATTGTTTTCCAAGAATTTCACCTTAAAATTCTGAGGTTATAGCGTATATCCTGCGAGCCTTGTACATTTTCGCTAGTTTCTTTGAAACGACTGATTTTTCCACCCGGTTTTCTTTACACATTGTTTCTACTCCTTGAATTTGTCCATTTTAGAAACTTTTCGCTGAGTAATTCATTGTTTTTCAAGAATTTCACCTTAAAATTCTGAGGAGCTAGCGTATATCCTGCGAGCCTTGTACATTTTCGCTAGTTTCTTTGAAACGACTGATTTTTACACCCGGTTTTCTTTACACGTTGTTTCTACTCCTTGAATTTGTCCATTTTAGAAACTTTTCGCTGAGTAATTCATTGTTTTTCAAGAATTTCACCTTAAAATTCTGAGGTTATAGCGTATATCCTGCGAGCCTTGTACATTTTCGCTAGTTTCTTTGAAACGACTGATTTTTACACCCGGTTTTCTTTACACGTTGTTTCTACTCCGTGAATTTGTCCATTTTAGAAACTTTTCGCTGAGTAATTCATTGTTTTCCAAGAATTTCACCTTAAAATTCTGAGGTTATAGCGTATATCCTGCGAGCCTTGTACATTTTCGCTAGTTTCTTTGAAACGACTGATTTTTACACCCGGTTTTCTTTACACGTTGTTTCTACTCCTTGAATTTGTCCATTTTAGAAACTTTTCGCTGAGTAATTCATTGTTTTTCAAGAATTTCACCTTAAAATTCTGAGGAGCTAGCGTATATCCTGCGAGCCTTGTACATTTTCGCTAGTTTCTTTGAAACGACTGATTTTTACACCCGGTTTTCTTTACACATTGTTTCTACTCCTTGAATTTGTCCATTTTAGAAACTTTTCGCTGAGTAATTCATTGTTTTTCAAGAATTTCACCTTAAAATTCTGAGGTTATAGCGTATATCCTGCGAGCCTTGTACATTTTCGCTAGTTTCTTTGAAACGACTGATTTTTACACCCGGTTTTCTTTACACGTTGTTTCTACTCCTTGAATTTGTCCATTTTAGAAACTTTTCGCTGAGTAATTCCTTGTTTTTCTCAAGATTTTCACCTTAAAATTCTGTGGAGCTAGCGTATATCCTGTGAGCCTTGTACATTTTCGCTAGTTTCTTTGAAACGACTGATTTTTCCACCCGGTTTTCTTTACACATTGTTTCTACTCCTTGAATTTGTCCATTTTAGAAACTTTTCGCTGAGTAATTCATTGTTTTTCAAGAATTTCACCTTAAAATTCGGAGGTTATAGCGTATATCCTGCGAGCCTTGTACATTTTCGCTAGTTTCTCTGAAACGACTGATTTTTACACCCGGTTTTCTTTACACGTTGTTTCTATTCCTTGAATTTGTCCATTTTAGAAACTTTTCGCTGAGTAATTCATTGTTTTTCAAGATTTTCACCTTAAAATTCTGAGGTTATAGCGTATATCCTGCGAGCCTTGTACATTTTCGCTAGTTTCTCTGAAACGACTGATTTTTCCACCCGGTTTTCTCTACACCTTTTTAATTCATATTGTAATTTTTGTTGCTTTTCCCAGCCTTTAACCTTATATCACTTGTTTTGTTTTCTCCGCTTCCCATCACTTCCTTCTAAAAGTCACGGCGAGGGGTCTATGAACGATCCGTGACACAACTCTGCTCTGCAGTTGTTGTCCCTCTTTTACACGAGTTTGTGTACATTACATTCTCCTGTACATGTCAGCTGTGTCAACTCCTTCTCCTTTGTCTACTGTGGCCTCCGCCACGGACCAAGCTGACCCTATCTGTCCGGCATTTCCTTCCTCTTCTTCCTCCTCGCCTACCTTTACTGCGTCTTCCCTAGCCACAGTTCCTTCTCAGCTTCCTGGTCCTCGGTATGTTCCTGATTCGCCCAATTCTACTCGCCCTCCCTCCACTACATCGTATGCCAATTCAACCAGTTCCAGCAGTTCCAGTTCCATTCTAATTCCCCAATACAGTTGTTTCTACTGCCAGCGATGCTTCCCCACCTCTCGGGGCTTAACACAACATCTTCGACACTGTCATCCGACTGAATACAATGAAATCCTTCTGGGGAGAATCACCCGGGAAAGTAGACCGCCACGTAAGTGGTCTGCTGAAGAAGAACTTTCCCTACTCACTCTTGCTGACGCCAACCTTGATAGATTCGCTCTCAAATCCCAGCTATATGACTATCTCCATTCCCAACTCCCGCATCGTTCTGTTGAAGCCATCAAATCACGTCTCAAGATTCTTCGTTGGCAAGTCGACTCCTCTTCATCATCTGCCTCACAGAGTTCTGATCCATCGTCTTCCGATTCACCGTCTTCATTATCCTCTCCGAGCACCTCTTCCTCTACGCCACCCCGTCTTCCCCCTCGGCGATGGTCTCCCGATGATGACCAACTTCTCCTCAACTCGGCGCGTCAATTAGATCTACCTTCGTTGCTCAACGTCCAACTATATAGTATCCTTACCGCCTTATTCACAGATCGTACCCCCGATGGCATCCACCGAAGGCTGGTTACCCTTGGTTGGAGTCGCTCATTCGCTCCCGCTTCTCCTGTTGTGCTACTTAATTCTCTCTCCGCTAACCAACCCATTTCATCGTTGCAGTCTTCCGTCGATTCTACTTCGACTCCGGTTATCATTG
Source organism: Trichobilharzia regenti (assembly GCA_944472135.2). Classification (NCBI taxonomy): domain Eukaryota; kingdom Metazoa; phylum Platyhelminthes; class Trematoda; order Strigeidida; family Schistosomatidae; genus Trichobilharzia; species Trichobilharzia regenti. Next base: position 9,431 of record CALYDD020000008.1, on the reverse strand, counting down.
ACTCTCATAACGCCCGCCCAACGTCAACCACCCCTCCTCATCTGCCCAGTGACTCTGATCTTCCCGACGACGATCTCATCGATAACTTACCGGCGTATGATTCCCCCTTTGGTGACGACAGCGTCTCTTCCTTTGACTCTTGGGAACTCCTTCATCACGCTAGATCTTCCCGTATTTTTCTCGTCCCAGAGTCGACCTCATTTCTTCCTCCTCCCACCTATATGTTCGCCAACTGCCGTATTGTTTCAGACCCTTCCCTCCACTTTGCTGTCCCTAATGTGTCTTGTATATTTTCCGTTCCCGTACCTTCTCCGGTTGATTCCTTTGTACTTTGCTCATCTCAGTCCTCCGTTGACTCTCTCGATCATTCTGACTTTTCCTTGATGCATTCCCCTTCTGACAATGATTCCTTTGACTCTTTTGCCCAACTTTTGATTCCCGAGTCTCAAGCCTTTCTATTCCTATTGATTGTACCTCCCTTCTCCCTCCTACTGAACTTCTTACGGCGTCAGTCACTCTGGTTCCTCCTCTTCACCCTCCCCTCTCTGGTTTGTTTCCCCCTCTTGCCAGTAGTGTTTCTCCACCAGCTCTTTCTTTGAATGTCGTGGTCATCGCAGTTCTGTCTCTCTACATTCTTCTTCTTCGTCTTTGTCTGTTTCTGTCGTTCGAGTTGCTGCTCCTCTCCCCTCTCTTCCTGTGGTGGCTTCTTCCTGTTCTAACATTGATGCTCCAGTCTTTGATGTTCACCAGACCCTTATTCTGAATGCCGTTTTCAGTCAACTTAATAATGATTCTCGCCTGCTTCAGCCGTCTCTCTTGCTCGATTGTATTAAATCCTTTGCCTTTGGTGACATTTCCAGAGAAGCGTTGTCGTCGTTTATTGAGGAGCACGCGGAGAAGGTTTTCCCCATTAAATGGCGCCCATCTAAAATGCGATGCCCTCCGGATAATTTTCACAACTTGTCTTCAAGACTTAAACGCCGATTTTTGTATGCCCACATCCAAGCCCTTTTCGCCAAATCCCCCAAAGATGCCGCTGCCACTGTAATCGACGGCAGATGGCGCAACCCTTTCGTCACTGACCCACAGTCGATTCCTGATTTCAATGAATTCTGGCTTCAGATATTTTGTGCATCATCCGTGATTGATGAACGACCTATCATTCCTGTCATTCCGACCAATGACTCTCTCATTGCCCCGCTTATTGCTAATGATATTACTTGGGCCCTTAAAGATATGCGCCACTCTGCATGTGGGGTTGATCGCATTTTTGCCAACGATCTATTGAAATGTAATCCAAATGTCGTTGCTGGTTATCTCAATCTCCTTCTACTCGCGAACTACGTCCCCAAAAATCTGGCTACTGCGAGGGTCACTTTTATACCGAAATGTGAATCCTCCTTTCTCCCAGCTGACTTTCGACCTATATCTATCACGCCGGCTATCACTAGATGCTTCCATAAAGTGTTGGCAAAGCGATGGATGACTCTTTTTCCCCATGACAAGAATCAATTCGCATTCTTACAGAAAGATGGTTGTTTTGAAGCCACGAATCTACTCCATGCAATTCTCAGAGAATCGCATACTAAATATACCCCATGCTCGATTGCTATACTTGACGTATCTAAAGCGTTTGACAGTGTGTCACACGACACCATTCTTCGTGCCGCTGAAAGGTTTGGTGGTCCACAAATTTTGTGTAAATACCTAGCTGCTTTCTATGGTCAATCCACATCCCTTCTCAATGCAACGTCCTGTGCTCCAGCCCGTGGAGTTAAACAAGGAGATCCTCTATCTCCTCTCCTTTTTATCATGGTGTTGGACGAAGCCCTTTCGGCAATTGACCAAGAGTCACCCTTATTTGTAGGAGGTCACCCCATCCATTATATTGCATATGCGGACGACTTATTACTTTTTGCTCCGGATGCGAA
>CALYDD020000008.1:0-2500 GCA_944472135.2 Trichobilharzia regenti | reverse complement strand
AGTGTATATGGTATCAATGATAGATATTTTTGTGCTCTACACGATGCAAGAAACCGCATTGCAAAATAACCTTTGGTTGCAAAGTTATGCAGGAAAAGATAGCATAAATTGATCACCAGTAACCACTGTGACTCCCTTTTTTTTTTTTTTTTTTTTTTTTTTTTTTTTTTTTTTTTTTTTTTTTTTTTTTTTTTTTTTTTTTTTTTTTTTTTTTTTTTTTTTTTTTTTTTTTTTTTTTTTTTTTTTTTTTTTTTTTTTTTTTTTTTTTTTTTTTTTTTTTTTTTTTTTTTTTTTTTTTTTTTTTTTTTTTTTTTTTTTTTTTTTTTTTTTTTTTTTTTTTTTTTTTTTTTTTTTTTTTTTTTTTTTTTTTTTTTTTTTTTTTTTTTTTTTTTTTTTTTTTTTTTTTTTTTTTTTTTTTTTTTTTTTTTTTTTTTTTTTTTTTTTTTTTTTTTTTTTTTTTTTTTTTTTTTTTTTTTTTTTTTTTTTTTTTTTTTTTTTTTTTTTTTTTTTTTTTTTTTTTTTTTTTTTTTTTTTTTTTTTTTTTTTTTTTTTTTTTTTTTTTTTTTTTACAAGATAAAAAAAACTTCATTGAAAAATGTTCAGCCGTTCAAAAGTTATTGAAAAAAGTTTGAAATTGTGACACAATTCCTATAGGATTCCTATAGGATTTTCATGAGGCCAAATTTTTCAAATTTTCAAAATTAATTATCTCCAAAACGAAAGCAGATAGGGCAAAAGTGTATATGGTATGAATGGTAGATATTCACGAGATCTACACGATAAAACAAACCCCATTGAAAAATATTCATTCGTTCAAAAGTTATGAAGGAAAGTTTAAAACTCCCATAGGAAATATATAGGATTTCGTTCTGCGGCTATGTCCAAATTGCCAAAAATCATGAAAAATTAAATTTCCTCGGAAACGAAGGCAGATGGCGCAAAAGTGTATATGGTATTAATGATAGATATTTTTATGCTCTACACGATGGAAAAAACCCCATTGAAAAATATTTATTCGTTCAAAAGTTATGACCAAAAGTATGGATTTTCGTTCTGCGGCTAAGTCCACGATTTTGGATTGAAAAATCCGAAAATGGTGTTTAACACTACAGAGTCCACAAAATGAAAATTTTACAACCCCGTATCATGCCATATATCATTCGATAGAGAATCGTTTGAAAAGTGGTGCACAAAAGGAATTAGGCCAAAATATTCATCCACTGAAGAGAAATTTAAAAATTTCTAAAATTTCAATTTTTGCCGCTTTTTACTATAGAAAGTATAGGAGAAATACTAAAAAAATTTAAATAATTTTAAATTGGCCGAACCGATTTGCCTGAAATTTTCTGAGGTGACTACATTTATCAAGAGCTATCGAATGATGTATAACACTGGTCTAAATTCCAAAAAAAAATTTTTTGGACTGTGTAGTGTTAAACTCTATATGTATTATAGGGATACTACCCCTAACTCAGGTCCCAAAGCTCAAAAAATTGAAAATTTAGAAAACGCTTCCAAACGATAGAGGAAGTCGTGAAACGAGTTTTGGTATCTGTCATCAAGGGGTTTAGAGCTTGTCTAAGGCCTCAAAAGCTCGATGCAAGGCTACTAGCTTATAACCCTAAAAATCCTATAGTAAACACAGCATAAGCTATATAGACGATATGAGCGTGGGTTAAATTGATCTCATGGCTCGCTTATTGACTGTGTTATGGTTTTCTATAGTCTTGGTAGACGTATGGAAGCTATTTGCATGCTAAATTGGTTGGCAGGGATAACGATTTCATTGAATTTGGTGGCTGCTGGCTTCGTTTATAGGGGCCTATTGTCACTATAGCGTCGCTATGCGTGCTACTTTTGCATATAATAATACGTTTGACAGGTCTTGTATGCGAGATGGGTTCTATTGAGCTTGTCTATGCAGTGCTTAATTGATTGACGCGATCAGTGGTCGGCGTAACAGTGCTTACCTATGTATTGCTATGTATACAAACGGTGCGAATGGTCCACCGAGGGAGAGGGCTCTCGAGTGGTTGCGCCACAGGTTGATCCTGCATGCCGTTCTCGTCTCGCAAGAGGCGGGGATGCGTGTGTTTGGTTCTCCTGAAAACCAATGCCCAGTCAATGGGTGTATCGTGGTGTGAATAAACTGGTTGATCCTGCCAGTAGTCATATGCTTGTCTCAGAGATTAAGCCATGCATGTCTAAGTACATACCTTAAAACGGTGAAACCGCGAATGGCTCATTAAATCAGCTATGGTTCCTTAGATCATATATGCTACATGGATAACTGTAGTAATTCTAGAGCTAATACATGCAATTATGCCCTGACCCGCAAGGGAACGGGTGCATTTATTAGAACAGAACCAACCGGGGGCAGTTTCGGCTGTCTCTGTTGAATTCTGTGATGACTCTGGATAACTTTAATGATCGCAGTCGGCCTTGTGTCGGCGACGGATCTTTCAAATGTCTGCCCTATCAATTTGTTGGTAGGTGATCT
>CALYDD020000007.1:0-24991 GCA_944472135.2 Trichobilharzia regenti | reverse complement strand
TATAAATATCTGTTGATTTTCCCAATAAATGATCTGTTGCCTGGCCCTTGTCTTCTGTCGTTGTACTACTACAGGACTAGACTGGACTACATCGACTTCTGGCTTAAAGGTAGGGAGTGAAGTGGTGGCTGAGTATGTTGACCACTTCACTTATTTGGGGAGTTGCATCAGCCGACGCCAACGGGTTGATCGCTGACGAAATTTTATCAAGGATACAGAAGGCTCGTTTGGCAATTACCTGCCAACTTACGCCACCTCTCGCTTAGTAGACGTGATATCCGGCTGACTACCGACCAAAGGGTATGTGTACTGCTCAGCAGTCACTTGGCTCTGTCCTCCTTTATGGCTATAACAGGCACATGGCCATTGGAAGTGGAAGACATAAAAGCCTGGCCAGCAAGCTGTCTTTGTTCATAGGTGCCTGCGTTCTATCTTCCATGTTAAGTGGTATAACAAGGTGACTAAGATTGAGGTTAGGCTTCAGTCGAGTGAGTGCTAGGTGAGTTCGGGGGGGAATCAATTCACGAGGTTGTGTAGTGAATTTACATGGATTGAGGAAGATAGTTAGGGCATGTGTTGCTGCACATGCCTAGCCATCGATCTCCTCCGACAACTGGCAGTGTTAGAAGCTGATGCAGGATGGATCAGGTTGGAAAAGAGTGAGCTAGTTGTGGTGGTCAAACCAAAGCATGGCTTCATCAACCCATGAAATCCACAACAGTTAGTTTAAGCCAGTCAGCCTGCTACACAGGGAGGTGTAGACAACCTGACTGGCTCTTTGGGGTCCTCGGGATGGACTTCTCTTTAATTTAACGTATATATGTACTATGCTAGGAAGATTCTGAAGATAGAGGTTGGACTAGAAGCAGTTACCGGTATAGTGTAATATTTTTTAACCCTATGCTGGGGGTCTGTGGGTAAAGTTTTTCTGCTGGAGAACAGAGATGTAACACCGGTAAGCTGTTTCCCTCAGATGACCAGCTTTCCAGCCATCTGTGCTGTCTCTCTGCTGTTGAGAGTAGGGGTTAGGAAAGATCGACCCCAAAAACTGTGCATCGCAACTTACCCTACGGTGATCCGTAGCCGGTGGTAGGTTACTAATATGAAGCCAAACCAAAAAGCCAGTTCAAACAGGTCGTGTGTGGTCGGCCCCAAGGAGTCATCCCCTAGACTCTGTGGTCACACAACACTGATTCTCTTTCTCTCTCAGGTACCCAAGAATAAATCAACTTCCATGGTGTGAGCAGTCGGGAAGTAACAACCGCCAACACATTTCGAGTCATTCGTGATCACATATCTGGGTAACTTTTTATCCTGATCCACTATAACTTGGTGGTCAGGTTGCCTGTAATTCTGCTCAAAGTAATGAACGGAGGTTATTAAACTGGTAAAGCATGTTTTTGAGGTAGATTGGGACATTGAAAAATATTCTAGGAATACAACAGTCACGTTTGTGTCGGTGGCACATCGATAGAATAGCTGCCGACCACGCCTCACGTGCTCTGGGATTCAATCCTCGGTCACTGGACGCACTCATTTACCTCACTGAGACAGTAATAAGACTGGTAAAGACTCAAGGTTGGGCATAAGCTAGAAACCACATCGCGTAAAAATCAACACCACTGTTACAGAAACTTCGAGCCTCTAGCTTGAAGACGCCCTATGTTCCACCAATGGGAACGTGAAGGAATACAAAAAAGAACAGTAATCACAAGCACAGTTCAATCTTGATTCTTTCAAATTCCAAACATCCTAGATTTCTTCGTTTTTTGTACTCCAAGTAAGGTCGAATTGCTCGTTAACTAGGCAATGTATAAAGCTCATTTGGATCCATGAAGCCTTTGACTTTTGATTTGAGTCGTGTAGGGAGGTGTTGACTGCCTGGCTGGCTGACTGGGTTCCTCAGGACATACAAACTGGTAACGGAAAGTATTCACTTTGAAATAAGCACAGCACAAAAGCAAATTCAGTTTGAATTAGATAAACTTGAAGCACTCAATTCATAACTTCACTGCCACTATTTTAGTTGAAATTGAGTTTGAACGGATTCTAACACCTTGTTTTCCCGCCCCCCACCCCATTCATTTTATACATTTAGCTTTCTAAATATTTAGTCCTTTCGTCAAGTGGTGCAAGTACAGCAGCTAGTTCAGATCCAGAATCAGAACCACCGGCGCCTACAGTTCCTAGGATTCGTCGTCATCGACCAAAAAAGCTGCCACCAGCTGAAGTTCGTTTAGCACTTTTAGGCTTAACATCTAATAATGATGATGATAGGGCGAATGTTGTCGACGGGAATCATGAACTCACAGAGAATGAAGAAGACGGAGTAGACGAAGAAGAAGAAGAAGAAGAGGTCTTTGATCTAGCTCACAATGATGATGTCTCTGAAGCTGAAGACTATGATCTACGACCGGTTGAAAAGATCCCAAAAGAAACACCTTCTTCATCACATAAAAAAGTTCGTCGAAAAGTGTTACCGGAAGCTCAAGATTCTGAAGATGCTGAGGAGGAAGAGGGTAGTTCTGATCAAGGTGATGGTGATGATGTTAACAATGATGATATAAATGGGACAGAAAGGGGCGAAAAATCTCGTCATCAGAATAAACGAAAAAAGAAATTGAAACAGGTGGGTTTTTATTTATTTATTTATATTTGATTGATTATATATTTCACGTGTTTATCGAATCCTGATAAACATAGGGCTTCAACAACACATCTCCACTCTCTCCTATTCTCCGCTATCCTCTTCACCAGGCTGGGTCCACGATTTCCTATAATCTCTCATCTCTTCCCCCCTCCCCCGCAACACACGATCTACTCCATGTCATCCTCTTACTGACGACCCACTCGTCGCTCACTTCCCATTGGGATTCCACTTGAGAGATTGCCTGCTTTGCATGCCATGTCATTCGACGGCCTCCTCTCAGCGGCGTGCATTCCGAATTCATCTCCATTTCCCCCTACATATTTATTGAGCACTCGATTAGTGGTTGGTTTGTTCATTGCCAGTGTTTCTTGAGGCTAATTCTTTCCGGGCCGACCGTTTAGTCTTCAGTATGCAGCGAGCAAAGGTGGGCAGCTGTTGATAAAAGTATGCCATCTGTTAGAAGTGCTTTTCATGACATGCAGTGCGGATTTCTGACCTATACAGAAGAAGATCTTACTGACTTGATATTTGTGTTGAACAGAATCCGAATGTTGTTGTTTATGCTGGCTGGCTGTCTGGTTGATTTAAGCAGAAAATTTCCAAACCGATTTCAGATTGATGAAGGTGTATCTTGCCTTTCCGATTCTCGCTGGCTGGCTGGCTGGCTGGCTAGCTGGCCTTGACATCTTCATCCATTCCGACTGCGCCTGTGATAGAAACGGTGCTGCCCTGGCAAGATAACTGAAGGAGGTAGCTTTTGTCAAATCTCTCCCATTGATGGTGAGTGGTGGTGGTTTTTGTTGTTGTTGTTGTTGTTGTTGCTGTTGGCTGGTTGGTTGGTTGGTTATCTACATCACCTCGGTTTTCTCTATGTTCAACCGGAGTCCTGTCTTAGCCGGCTAACTGCTTCTTCAGTCAGTCTGTTGGTTTCCATCTGACTGTAAGTCTTCGACTCTGTGTGTGTGTGTGTGTGACATTAAACCTAAGTTATTCACCAGCGAAATCTAGATCTTCTTTAGTCTTCTTATCGGACAGTGCAGCGTATTCCTGTCTTCTCACTCACTCCTTGTGCATGCACAGTCTTCCTCATAATCCAGTCAGTTCACCACAATTAGGAATATCATCGTTGGTGATAATAGACGGAGTCAGTCTTGCCTTTATTCCTATCTTCACCTCGTAGCCTTGATTGAGTTTCCCGTTGTGGAACACCTGACACCTGGCTTTGTCACGTAACCAGCTTGTTGAATAAGGTTGATGAAGATTTGGGGCACTGTACTACTCCATAATGTTGAAGTAGTTTCCAAATTACTTCACCTTCTCAATTTTTTTTTGGCTGCCTGGGTAGCTTTCCAAGCCTCGTACACATTGTACAAATATTCCACATCCCCATTCTTATCTTTGCTTTCACCAGCCAATGGTTTCGTTTCGCCTCTCTGATCCCCCAGCTGGAAATGAATTTGTTTTTTTGTGTGTTGAAGTTTTTGTAACAATTTGATTGGTTTTTTGTGGGGTAGGTAGAGTCTCTAGCCCCTACGCCCAACCCTCATTCTTCTTTACCCGGGCTTGAGCCGGCTGAGAAACTAGCGAGCTAGACGAGGTTCAAACCAGTTGATCGCTGAATCATTTATGTTTTGAATATTGGCGTAATTATGAGTTTCTCTTTGAGAATGAATCTATGCAGATCTATGTCGTTCCGTGTTAGAATGCTCACCAGACATGTAGGAGGTCTGAGTTCGTTCGGTCAGTCCAGTGCATTCGTGTCTCCTCACTCACTCGCTCACTCCCTGTGCATAGCCTGGCAGATAATCCAATCAGTCTAGCAGCATTAAGGATGTCATCGGTGATAATAGGCGGTCAGCTAGCCTTGTCTTACTCCTGTGTTCACTTCAAAGCCAGGCTTCAGTGAGTTTTCCGTTCTGGATCACCTAACACTTGACATTGTCATATAGCCAGTTGTTGTTGAGTGAGGTTGATAAAGACTTGGAGCATGCTATAGTGTTGAATTATTTTCCAAATTACTTCACCCTTCCAATTACCTTCGTACGTTGTAGATACATTCCACGTCCCCATTCTTATTTTCGCTTTCATCGAGAAACGACACATAGGCTGACCGGCTTCCCGAAGGCTTTCACCAGCTCACGGCGTCATTTCGCCTCTCCGATTCCAGAGGAGAATGATTTTTTCCATATTTTTCATATTTTTATTGCGCGTTGAAGTTTCTGTAACAGTTTAATTGGCTTTCTGGGGTAGGTAGGGTTGCTAGCCCCTACGCCCAACCCTCATTCTTTACCCGGTCTTGAGCCGTCTGGGAAACTAGCGAGCTAGGCGAGGTTAAAACCAGTTGATCGTTGAACCGTGCATGTTTTAATACTGACGTAATTATGAGCTTTTTTTGAGACCGAACCTATGCAGATCTATGTCGTCCCATGATAGAATCCTCACCACTCTTGTAGGAGGTCTGAGTTCGTTTCTTGGCTAACGAACGCGTTAACAAACCTCTCCTAGTCTGTTGTAAGCTGGCGGTAATGTCACCAATGCTGAAATCTTGAAAGCATGAAACTCCCTGTTCTACTCCGAACAAATGAATGAGATAAATATTTTATCAAAACTTCTATGTAAGCACGTACGTAACATGGTTTAACGGTAGAAGACAAGAAACTTGGTAAAGGAATATTTATTTGGAATTTGGTATCTCTGTATAGTGACATTATGTACCTCTTATCTCCTGAAATCACTGTTTGCATATATCTTCTGTGTCGTGCTACTTCTGCTCTCCCTTTGTGTCTTTGTGTGTCTTTCTTTGTCTTCTTTTCATGTCTCCCATGTTTTGCCGCAACGTTGGTTCATTTACTCTCTTTGGCGTCTAATCTGTCTCTCCTCTACTTTTATGCGAATGATCGTCTCTTCGTATTGTTATTATTATTGTTTCCTTTAATTCCTACAGGGACATAGGGCTTTAGTCGCACGTCCTCATTGCGTTCAGTTCTCCGCCAACGTTTTCATCGCCTGGCTCCACATCTCCCCATATGCTTTCATCTCCTCTTCACATCACCTCCTCCTCTTCCATGTCACCCTGGCACTGTCGACCAACTAACTCAAAGCTACCCTTTCGGTCGGGTTCCACTCGAGCGATGGCCTGGTGTGTGATGTCACTCACTTGATGGTTTGTTTTCTCAGAGTATGGCCAATCCATCTCCATTTCTTCCTGTATATTTGTTGCACAATCGATTCCTGGTTGGTTCGCTACCGGAGATCTCTGTTGCTGATCTTTCCTGGCCGGCCATCTGATCTTGAGCTAAGTGTTGAGCGAAGACAATTGTTGATGAAGTCCTGTAGCTTGTTCGAAGTGTCCTTCGTGACGCGGCGTGGCGCCAAGTCTCTGATCCGTATAGTAAGTAGCACTGACTTCACATTAGAGTTGAAAATCCGGAACTTATTTTTCATGCTGAGTGTTGTTGACCTCCAGCACACAGACTTGAGAAAAATGAAAGCTTGCCTTGCCTTCCCGGTCCTCGCTTTCATATCCTCATCGGTTCGGTTCATGATCAAAATAAAAATAAATAATTCTAATATGCTTTTCTTTCAATATTGTTAATTTTTAGCGTACCAAAATCTTGGAAAAGAAGCGTAAAGTTCAAGCAAGAATAGAACGTGAAGCGAAACTGGTATGTTATTCTCTCTTAGACATAAGTAATGAATATTATTTTCACCTAAAATCGTCTTTAAGTTTTACTCTAGTAGACATGAATGCAGCCATATATGGAGATTCTGATGATTCTGAATAGCTATATAGATCTGTAGGTGTCAGTGTTAGGCGTTGTAACTTATACTGTGATAAGAATAGCTATAATACAAATGATCCTATGTTTTTTTCCATTGAATTCTTGATTTCCCCGTCTATTGATTGACTGGACCGAAGTGCTCGGTCTCAGGTTGACATGTCGGCTTCTTGTTCAGATGGTTCAACATGTCTGGATATGCAATTAGAAGTTAATTGGTGGATGGTGACTAGGAGTGGAATCCAGGATAACGCTGTTTTCGTCCTATTTGGGACTCATCAACCGGATGTGCCTGCATTCCACAGTGAGGAAGTGATGATGTTCCCATTGAGGCTCGAACCTAGTGCCCAGTGCTAGTCACCATCCACCAACTGAATCCTGATCCCATGTTTGTTTGAATAGAGTCTATGAAGCCACATTGATTGTGTGGGGACTGAGGATATGCTGCCCACTAGTTAAGTTGCTCAAGCTGAAGTCGACGAAGTAGTTTTGGAACCCCAGGACCTATCGTTTGAAAGATGAGTGAGCCACATTCCTACATAAAATCTCGCAAGGATGAAAGAGGTGTGTTATACAAGCAAAGTTGAAACAAAATCAGGAGTATGTATTTACCGTGGAAGGACTGGACTATTTTATATACAGAGGACTCCGTCTACTGAAGTTTATCTCTTCGACAAGAGATGAAGGGAGACACAAAAATCCCTTTCGAAAGGTTCGATGGGATGATCACGACTACAGGTGTTTCTCCTTTCCACAAGTGGACAACTGTCATTTAAATGCTTCAAATTAGTATATACTACTAATAAGGTTTAAAGTAGTTTGACTTGTAGGTGTAAAAAATTCAAGTGTAACTGACTATAACTTGAATTCAATTCATTCGTGATTTGTAATTTACACAGTTTCCATCGGACACCGAAGTTATTCAGATAACACTCAATACGTAAACTACTCGATACCATTCAAGAAAGCAAGCGGCATAACATGAGTAGTTGGATACCGCTCACACTAACCATCACTTACAGGATTTCATGATGACCTGACATCGGTTAGAGAATATTGTAAAACCTGGGAGTACTTGACAGCTGTTTCGTCTTAGTTTGGGACTTTTCATCAGTACGAACCCATCCTACAGGAGTTCAAACCCCAGTACCTTCCGGTTACAAGGTGAACGCATAAACCGGAACGTCCTGGGTTCTAACCCTCGTAGGATTGGTGCGTACCGTCGAAGAGTCCCAAACTAGGCTGACGAAACATCTGTGCGGTACTCCAAGGTTTTTCAATGGTTCTCTATCCCGTTATCAACTCACGATGAAATCCTGTAACTAATCGATCAAATCCCTACAATCCATTACTAACCACTAGTGTATTTGCTTATTCATATCACCTCAGTCAGTGTTTGATTTCCTGATTGCTGCTCATGGTATCCAGCAGATCACAGATTGCTATCTGAACAATTTGTGGTCTCGAAATAATCTGTCGTGGAATTTCTGACTGGCTGACTGGTTTTAACATAGAACTTTGCACAGATGTGCAGCAGTTCTACGTATTTGTCACTCTCCCTCCCATGTAGCACACAGCAAGAGAAAAGAGTAAAGAGAGATTACAAACAGAACTGTGAGGAAAAAAGAATAGTAATATGGAAGAAAAGTAGAGTTTTATTGGATACGATAAATCACAATTAGTAGGGGCATCTGTGCCACTGAGAACGATTTTGACCGATATCACCACTTTTCCCCAACCGCCACCATTGTTTTTTTTACTATCCTGAGGACCGCAACCATCCAGTCCGGAAGTCTTCACCTGCTGTTGTCGATTCATTTCATTGACTGATGAAGCCATGTTTTGGTCTGGTGACCACCACTAGCTCACTCTTATCCAACCTAATCCGTCCCATGTCAGTCAGTCAGTCAGTCAGCTAACATTGCCCATTATCGAGGAAGGTAGTCGATGGCTGGGCATCCGTAACACCTCCGATTGAGTAAATTGCAAATTGCGAGTTAATTCTCTAGCTAGCCAACTCGAAATCGGGTATCTTGAATTGATTCACCTTTTCCCCAGGGTGAGTCACACCGGATACACCGCTGATGAGCTTAATTCCAAACAAACGAGACGGTCGTCTGGTGTTTAGACTACTTCGATGATCTGGCAGGCTGGAAAGCACCACTGTTTGACCTGAGTGGTATTCAACAGCTCATGTGAATTAGTCAGGAGTATATAACATCATCATACATTTGTGACTGTCGCTTGATGGTAAAGGAATGTTCAAGTGTGCTGGTTTGCAGGGATTTTTATTGGTTACCGGATTTCTTCATGAACTGGCATCGGTTAAATAATATTTTAAATATCACGCACACACAGCGATGCATCGCTGTGCTGGTGAACTGTAGACTTAGACTCTTGTTTGGTCGATTGTTACCAGCAGTGGAATCCAGACTGCTCATTTCATCAACTGGATGTATCTACAGTCCTCAGTGAGTAGTGTCCCCCACTAGAACTCGAATCTAGCAACTATCGTTTCAAACACCGAAGGAGAAGTAGTCACTTTGTTTCTCCTACTAGTCGCCATCCATCGAATAACATCCTCAGACAACGTGCAAGCATCCGTCCTAGGCACCTCCTTGTCACCTGAGAGACTGACGATTTCAGTCCAATATTCATAATCAGTCAATAGGAAATATAAAATTCTACTTGCAAATAAACTGCAAAGAGTACTGGACAACTGTTACGTCCTAATTTGTGACTGTTCACAGTACACACCTGTCTGTCTGTCTGTCTGTTTTCGACATAGAACTTTGCACAAATGTGCACCAGTTCAAGTCGCCACACTCCGTGTAGCACGTGAAGCAAGAGAAGAAAGTACAAGAAAAGCATAATAGAAACAGTGAGCAGAGGTGTGAGACAAAGGAGTAATAAAGAAAAACAAAACAGTTTCATTGGTGGAGATCATATGTCACAAGGAGTGGATGCATCTGCGCCAGTCATTGAGAACGATTTTGAGCCATGTCACCAATTGTTTCCAACCATAGATTTTTACTGTCCCGAGGACCCCAGCCTGGAAGTCTACACCTTTCTACGTGGCTAAGACCAACTGTTGTGGATTTCATTGACTGGTGCCATGTTTTTGTTTGACCGCCGCTAGCTTTTTTCCAGCTTGACCCTATATCAGCTAACATTGCCCATTGTCGAGGAAGGCGATGACTAGGCATACATAGCACGTGTCCTAACCATCTCAGTCGATGTAACTTCACGACTTCGTCGATTGATTTCCCCTGTTTACCTAGAACTCGACGCCTAACCTCAATGTTGCTCACCTTATTATGCCACTTTACACGGGAAATAGAGCGCAGGCACCTATGATCAAAGGCAGCTAGTCAGGCTTTTCATGTCTTCCACTCTCAGTGGCCAGGTCTCACAACCATAAAGGAGGACGGAGCGGACTGACGAGCAATACACCCGCCCTTTGGTCGATAGTCGAACATCTCGTCTACGCCAGAGTTGGCGTAAACTGGCAAATGCGAAACGAGCCCCCTGTATTCGTGCTGAGATTTCGTCAGAGATCAACCCATTGGCATTGGCTGATGGTGCTTCCCAAATAAGTGAAGCGGTCAACGTGCTCTACCACTTCACTTCCTATTTTTAAACTAGGCGTCGATGTAGTCCATCCCTGTAACATCATCTTGCATTTGGCGGGAGCGAATCGCATGCCAAACATTCGTAGATTGCGGCTCAAGGTGTTTAGAAGACTCTGCATTTCGTCAGCGTCTTCGCCTACACACCTACCGACAGACTTCGAACCCACAGCCTTTTGGTATCTAGGCGAGTTAGCTAGCCCACAGACCAGGGAGTCACTGGAGACTCAGAGTCACAAACTAGGCTGACGAAACAGCTGGCAGTCCAGTACTCGAGTGCTGGTTTTCCAATAGTTCTTCTCTAACCAATGTCAGCTCATGATGAAATCCTGTAACCAATTAAATCAAATCCCTACAAATCACAATACTTAAAAATATTAGTAAATAAACTGTTTAAATTCTGCCTTACCAACCATGTTTTAACCATTGTGTTTACCGAAATTCTTTTTCTATGTTTTCTCTCTCTCTTTTTGTCTCCACACACACAACTACAGTGGTTAGCCGATGACAATTCTGAAGAATTTTGTAATGATGATCGTTTTGATGAATTTCTTCGAAATCCAGCCTTTGAAATTAGTCAAACACATCCAGAGTATAAAGAGGCGAGTGCATTTCTGCATTATATGAAAATGCACAGATCGAAAGTTGTATAAAATAACGCGTGTTTTTGCGCGCACATACACAACACAATAAATGCCTTGTGGTATGTTTTCTGCTACAATTGTACAGTACAATTCTTCCTAAGTTCTCTTTTGCCTTGCTACTTCTCCTCTTATGACTACTCTTTTTGTATATTATTACTTTGTATCTTTAACACAACTGAGGTGTTGTATTGATTTTTTATTTTTTGTTTCCCAGAAATTTAGGATATGCAGAAATAAATATACATATATGAGCTGTTAAAGAATTGTGTATCTGTTGTCTTGTAGACAATTAATTACTGTGAAATCTCAGTCAACCATTTGTCTGTCTGTCTGTCTGTCTGGATTCAACATAGAACTTGGCACCGAAGTGCACCAGTTCGAGTTGCCACGTTCCAAATAGCACACAAAGGTAGACAAGAAGATGAATGAAGAGAATCAATAGAGTTTGACAAGTATAAGAGTGAAACAGAATAAGTAATGGTAGAAAGGAATATGAAAGATTACAGAGACTGAATACATGTGCGCTGGCCATTGACAACGATTTTGAGCCATGTGTCACCTATTGTCTCCAGCCATTGATTCCTAGAGTCTCGAGGCGAGGGCTCCCAACCCGGAAGTCTACATCTCCCTACCTGACCGACTCAGTTTAACTGTCAAGGATTTCATGGATTGATTCCATGTTTTTGTTTGGCCACCACTGGCTCTTTTCCAACCTGCACCTATATCTATCAGCTAGTAATGCCCGTCGTCGGGGGAGGCGATGGTTCGGCATGCGCACCACGTGACCTAGCCATCTTAGTCTATGTAACTTTATAGCCTCGTCGATTGATTTTCCCTCTTTACCCAACACTCTACGCCTAACGTCAACATTACTTACCTTATTAAACCACCTAACGTGAGACAGAGATCGCAGGCATCTATGATCGAAAGCAGTCAACCTTTTCATGTCTTCAACTCGTATTGGCCATGTTTCAGAGCCACAGAGAAAGACGGAGCGAACTGGTGAGCAGTACACACGTCCCTTGGTTGATAGCCGGATGTCACGCCTACGCCATAGATGGTGTAAGTCAGCGAGAGCAGCTGGAGCTTTTTGGATCCGTGCTGAGATTTCGTCGCCAATCAGTCCGTTGGTGCTGATACGACTTCCTAAATAGGTGAAGTGGTCAACATGTTCTATCATTAAGTTAGGAGTTGACGTGGTCCAGTCCTGTAGCAGCATCTTACATTTTGTAGGGGCGAATCGCATGCCAAACATACGAAGATTTCTGCTCAAGGTGTTCAGAAGACTCTGCCTCATTTTGTCAGCATCCTCCTCTAACAGGACCATGTCATCTGCATATTCCAAGTCCATAAGACTATTCCCTGGTAACAATTCGATTCCTAAGTCATTACGTTCAGTTAAGGATACTTCCATCAGCATATATATGATGAAGTTAAACAGAAATGGGGAGAGTGGACATCCCTGTCGGACACCACTGCTTGTTACCAATTCAGATGACAATTCCCCATAAGCCATTTGTGATAAGCGGTCAAATGTTGTTTAGTAATCGGTTTGGACAGTCGACTATTTGGTTTGTAGGCATATTTAATTGATTTTAGGTGTAATTTGTGAATTGAAATCAGGTAGAGAATAAGTAATATAGTAATATTACAGCTTTATTCCAAACAGTACTTTTTGGTATGAAAATGGAATCTTTAGCACGAAGAGTAGTACAATATTCCATCTACCTTTCTCAATACAGAGGTAATATTTAAAACAGGGAATTTATATCGATAACATTGTTAAATTAAAAAAAAGAATTTAAAATTAAATCAAGTGAAAATACTAACGACAATGCAACAACTAAGAAGATAAAGTGGGGCTGTTTAATTAGAGTTCTTCAGTAAGTTGGTACTTTCCTGCCCCTGGTCATCCGAGCATATAGTCTTTTATAGTTGCTTGTAGTTCTATCCAGCCGATGAGATGCAGCAAGGAGACAATTGTGTATAGAGAGAGAGAGAGAGGGAGGATGTTCGAAGTCTGACAAGATAATATTTGCTAATTTCTTGCAGGAGTCCATATGTCCATTGTCTACAATAGTAATAACAAATTGGTTTAGCCCAGCAGCAACACCCTACTGGCGACTTTTATTGCCCCTAGTGGTCTAACAAAATAGTCTTTCTTTAATAGCCCGATAAAGATTAAGTTGAGAGGGGGAGCAGTAAAGCAGGATAGGCAGAATACAAGAATACTGGAGAACATTTGTAATTCAAGTGGATGATATTGAATTAATTGTTTTCTCGGAGCTGAACTGGTTGATGGTTTAATTACGAAGCTTTCGTCGTCCCTCTAGACAAAATTTTCAGTGCAGCTTTTAGTACAAAAGATCCAAGAGATTTATAAAGATAAAATTAATACCATTTACAAAATAAATTGCATGCATGAACTGCCCTAAACATTATATCGGTCAACAAAGTGGGCGTCCCCTTCGATTTTGAATTCAAGAACACAAATTGACTGTAAAATGGCATGATATCTATATTCTTTCGTATCAATGCACGTGGATAAGTTTGAGCACCAAATAGATGATTGGAATAATAATGTAGAAATTTTAAACAGGAGAATAAACAACAAAAAAATACCAGGGAATTCCTAGAAGCCGTCTGGTTGGTACTTAAGTGAATCAGCTAAGAGATGGATTAACAAACACTTAACCACTCACTATAGGCCAAATTTACCAACTAATGAAAAGTAGATCAGGTAGGTGACAAGAAATTTCGAATTCCAAGTCAATAAAAAATGTGACCAATAGCGATGTAAATTAACATCCAGTCACGACGCGATGGTTGCTAGGAGATACAATTATATCACCATTCATGAAGAATTTGAATGAGTTCATTTTA
Organism: Trichobilharzia regenti; assembly: GCA_944472135.2. NCBI lineage: Eukaryota > Metazoa > Platyhelminthes > Trematoda > Strigeidida > Schistosomatidae > Trichobilharzia > Trichobilharzia regenti. The sequence continues at coordinate 11,406 of CALYDD020000007.1, read as the reverse complement.
TGCTGAAATCTGCTCTGAAGTGATGTTGTCTAGAAGTGGAATAACGAAAGCTTCACAATTAAATCAACCAGGTCGGAGAACGCAATCAATTTGGAATACAAGAATTAATAAACTGTAACAACAGAGACAGAATAATTGATACCAGATCCTCCTGACTTCCTTACGTAGAATGTCAAACGAAATATATTTCTGGAAACTAACATGATGTGGAAAGATGAGGATGGGTGATCGAAGGAAATATACAGTCCAAGGTATTTAATATTCGATTTAGTTTTAACTTCAGTAGCAATTGTGATAGTAGAACCGTGTGAATTAATCAGTTCATGTAAGTCGCGATTATGTGTCTGTAAGTGAAACTGACCATCTGACATTTGGGAGTGGGGCGATTAAGCTTAAAACCATTTTGACGAGGACCACTGACCAATTTTTGAATAGTCTGACCGAGTAACAGTCATCAGCGTACTTAACAAAATTGACTTCGTCAGAATCGGGCTAGTTAGTCATGTGTAAGAAGAAAGAAAACAGAAAAGGAGAAAAAAACAACGCCTTGAGTGAGGAATACCAGCTTGAGTAAGTGAAGCATTGGAGGACTTACCATTGTAAACAGTGTACTGCCTCCTATGAGCATAGTAGGAATGCAGCCCATTTTTAGTCCAACAATCTGCTTGTATAGCACCAAGCTTGTCTAACAAAACAAGCCTAAGTACAGAGTGGAAGACAGATGTGTGATCTAGGAAAGCACACCGACCACCATATTTGGCACCTGTGTCTAAACTAGAGACAATATTATGATATAAAAGGATAGAGACACCCAAAGTACACCTACTATGTTTATAAGTGAATTGATTAGGGTAGTTAAAATCAGTCTTTCGATTATTTTTGTTGAAAGAGATGAGGTAATTGTAATAGGTCCTTCCAAGAAGCAGGCACAATGTTAATGGAAAAAGATTCCTTGAAACTTCCAATGAGAGGATGACATAAAATGTGCTCACATTTATTGAAGATAATAGCTTGTACAACCTCTGGACCAAGGGATTGTGTAACTCTCAAGGATTTGAGACACTTGATAAACATCGTCTGTATTAAACCCGGAGAAGCAATCATTTTATTTTTGTTTTTGAATACAGCCTGATTCCGCATCGTATTTTTGGTACAAGTATGAAATTTTCAGCATGGATATCGGTAGCCCAAATTTTTCAGGCCGATCATAGATAGATATCAGGTGTGCGTCGGCAGGGGATTGAACCTCGAACCATATGCATGGTCGACAAGAGTCCTAACCACTGTGTGCCACCGACGCACATTATTTGCACTTGTAGCACCTGAAACCATAACATCAGTTGGACGACGTATGAAAGACTTATTAAGAGAACCAGCATCGACTGTAGAAGGATCATTATTGATTTCCTTACCCCGTGATTTCCTTAAACAGACTCCACATATTTGATGAGGTTTGGCCTGATATGAACTTTTGATTATACAGCATATTTAATCTCTGCATTTTTGATTTAATTATGTGTATACATTTTCCACAATTAGTTCGTAAGGATTCTATTTGCTTCAGGTTAGACCATTGATTGCTATCAATTAAAGAAAAATTGAAAACCGGGGAGTACTGGACAGTTGTGTTTCATCAGCCTAGTTTGGGGCTCAGTGGTAGTACGCACCCATAACCTTCTGGTTACAAGGCAAGTTAACTCATAGACCATTAAGCCATTGGGACCCGACTAAATGGCCCATAAATTCTAACTTCTACTGTTTCGTGATTTTAACGTGTCTACCCAATAGCCAATATATTCAGCGAGTATTATTTGCCTTAGCCCCCCTCCCCGATTGGCTGGACCCCATCGGTCACGAGTTCTCACTGGAACTGCTGGCAACTTCATCCTGCAGACAGTCACTAAATAGCGATCATTAGATTACTTTTCAAGAATTAGTCATTGAGTGGTGAGACCTGGCTGCTAGCCAAATTAGTAGACAGTAATTTGCGTCAATGTTCACGTCCCCAATATTGGTTGTGAGAAAAATGAGAAGAAAGGCTTTGCGTAGGCGGATACAGTTAACATATAGATGATCTGACATTCAAGAGACAGTCACTAAAAGATGCAAGGTTAACTTTCTGTGAGAAACAACCAATCAGAAGACTGTGTCTTTCTGCTAACAATAATCTATGATATGTACATGAAAATCTATAAATGTGTGTTGATTTCCTTAATGTGAACGATCTGTTGCCTGGTCCTTGTCTTCTGTTGTTAAGGTTGAATCGGAGCCCAGTGGTTGAATGGTAAACGAGTTTGCCTTGTAACCAGAAACTCGTGGTTTCGAAACCCAGTGGGTGTGTCCTGTCGATGAGTCCCAAAATAGACGGACGAAACAGCTGTCTGTCCAGTACTCCAGTGCTAATTTTCTAATTGATATCAATCCATGGTTAAACTAATCCTTACAAACCAAGTTTAGAAAATTAATCCGATGCTCGCTAGTGACTTGCTACATGACTGAGATCCCTGCAGTTAGTTCTAGTGAGAAGCAGTGACCAGTGAGGTCCATCCAATCGAGAGTAAGGATGGATTTCCCGGCGATGACATTGGTTGGTGCCAGTCGTGCTAAATTCATCACGAATTGATAGAGGTTAGAATTCATGCGGTGGCTATTGAGGAGTCGGGTCTGATATGTATCCATATATATATATATATATATATATATATATATATATATATATATATATATGTATGTTGGTCTCTCTTTCTGTCTGCTCGCTTAGTCTGTGACCATTTCACTTGTATGAACCTGTCTCCTTTAACAATGTATATTCCCCTTATATTATATATAATATGAGTGTTTGTTGACAGTCCGTTGCTTGGTGACATATATCCACATATGGTGGTTGTTGACATGTCTGCTATATTTTGCTATATATATATTTCGTTCTCACAATTTGTGTGACTGACTTACACTTACACTTTGGTGTAATACCACTTATTGCGTCTCCTTGTGTTTGGAAAATAGAAGTATCATCGCAAACCTAGTGGTCTTCTGATTTCCGCCTTCTTGCGTCAGGACCATTAATTTCTCGACCAGTCCATAACAATAATTTAGAGACGAGTACATAACAATTTGGCGACGGGGAAAACTACTATTAACCACTCAGCAGCAGCAACATAACAGGGTTCCAGTAGCTGAATGGTATACGAGCTAGCATACCTTGTACCGGAAAGGTCCTGGGCTCGAACCCTGGCGGTGAGTGCGTACTACCTATGAATTCCAAACCAGTCTAACGAAACAGCTGGCTACCCAGTTCTCCAGTGCTGGTTTTCAATGTTTCTCTAACTGTTACATACTGTCATCTTATTCCTATCGCTACTATCATTAGAGAATCTTACCATTATCGCTTATTGTTTTAGACAAGTCAATAAGTATTTTGTTTTGTCTGCTAGTATCACTTGACTTATCGATCGGATATTTTTCTTTTCCTTATTTCACTAACTGTATAGTATTTTCTGTCTAGGCAGGAAAAAATAATTCAGGGTTGTGAAAGCAAGTTTTCACAGAAGTATCAGTTACCTGTATGAATAGTAGACTTTTTCTTTTAATGGACTCTGTATGAGCTAAACACTTATTTGATGTAAGGTGGTGGTTCATATTACTAGTCAGTTCCACGAGCTAAATTTTGATATAATTGAGACTGGATTGCAAAATATAACCAATCAGTTGATATTAATAGAAGTTTGGAGTCAATCGGTCACAGGAAGCCTTACCTCATCTAGGTTTCGTGCTAGTTGGTTGGTACTCACCAATCAGCAAAGCAGGCGTATCTGTGTAATCGCCTTGAAGGAAGTCATATTCCCCTTCTGATAATCTGGCGAGCCACCTAGTAGTGGCATGAGTGGTATGGTCATAGTGCAAGTATGCAATACAGTCCTACAACCGGTTAATCACAAGGTCGAATAGCTCCTCACTGGTAACGTCTCTGACTGCAAGTGGCACTAGTTGACGGGGGTTCGAATCTCAGAAGAGAGGAGGTACGAGTTCCTTCAGGGCAATTGCAGATATGTCTTGCTGACTGGTGAGTGCCAATTGCTTGCAACTATCTAATACCAACAGTTCAGAGTGCACTGGAGGTGGTGAGCCACCTGATGGCTTATAGAATTCATTTTGCACCAAACATAGCGTTAGACACATTACAATATTTACTGACTAGTGTCCAATTGAAAAAAAGAACAATCAATCAGGCTAGAAGTTGATCACTAAAGTCAATGAGCCACAATTTAATCCAGCCAATGAGAAATTAAAGTCCCAATTTGTCATTTACATATCACACACAAGTCGAAGTGAATATTTACAATGGTTTCCTGTATATTATTATTATTATTCCGTTGGGTTCCGAGTGGATCATAGGGCTTCAACAACACATCTCGACTTTGTTGTGATTTCTACCGTCCTCTTCAGCTGAGTCAACGACTGACTATAATCTCTCATCTCCTCCTTCGCATCATGTCCTCCATTTCGCCCTCGCAGTGATGACCCACTTATCACTTCCCACTTGGATCCCACTCGAGCAATGGGCTGCATTGCGCACGATGTCATTCGACGGCCTCTTCAGTGGTGTGGGCCCAATACATCTCCATTTCTCCTACATATTTGTTGGACAATCGGTTCCTGTTGGGTTGGTTCGCTCATAGCCAGAGTTTCTTTCTACGTATTCCTTCTCGCAAGCTGGTTGACCGGCAATTTGATCTTCAGTATGCAGCTAGCGAAGTGGGCAAGTGTTGATGAAAGTCTGCAACAGACTGTTGGAAATCCTCGAGACACGCTGGCCGATTTTTGGACCTGTACAAAACCAACAAACTGACTGAAGAAGCAGGCAAGTAGCGAAGACAGGACTGAGTCCAGGTGATGAATATAGAGAAGACTAAGATGATGAAGATAACAAACCAACCGACCGCAATAGCAACAACAACCAGCACCATCAACGAGAGGGACAGATTGAACAGAGGTTGCCTCCTTCACTTATCTGTCTAGGAAGCATCATTTCAACTACATGTGGGAGGAACGAATGAAGATTTCAAATCCAACCAGCCAGCGAGATTCAGAAAGGCAAGATATGCCTTCATCAACCTGAAAATAGTTTGTGAATCTTCTACTCTCAACATAAAGAACACAATTTGTATTTTCAACACTAATGTGAAGCCAGTCAGTTCTTCTGTACGGATCAGAAATTTGGCCAACGTGTCACGGAAGGGATTTTCAACAGCCTGTTTCAAACTTTCATCGATACCTGCCCACTTCGCTGGCCATACACTGAAGATCAAATGTCTAGCTGGCCAGAAAGAATTAGCAATAAGAAACTCTGGCAATGAATGAACCAGCCAAGGACTGGTTGTCCTACAAATATGTAGAAGAAAATGAAGATGAATTAGGCATGCACGCCACTGAGGAGGTCGTTGAATGACATTGCGCGAAATGCAGGCCATCGGATCGAATGAAAACGTGATGGGAAAGGAGTGACGATTGGGTGCGACAGTGAGATAGAGAAGATCGTGTTTCTGGGAGGAGGAGGAGGAGGAGAAGGAGATGGGAGATCATGAGCAATTATGTCGCCAGCCATGCGAAGACGACAGGAGAGAAGAGAAGAAAGTGTAGATGTGTTGTTGAAGCCATATGGTCCAGTCGGAACCGAAGGGAATAATAATAATGTCTGTCTGTCTGTTTTCGACATAGAACTTTGCACAAATGTGCAGCAGTTCAAGTCGCCACATTCCGTGTAGCACGCGGAGCAAGAGAAGAAAGTACAAGAAAAGCATAATAGAAACAGTGAGCAGAGGTGTGAGACAAAGGAGTAATAAAGAAATACAAAACAATTTCATTGAAGATCATAAGTCACAGGGAGTGGATGCATCTGCGCCACTGAGAACGATTTTGAGCCATGTCACTTATTGTTTCCAACCATAGATTTCTACCGTCCCGAGGACCCCAGCCTGGAAGTCTACACCTTTCTACGTGGCTTAGACCAACTGTTGTGGATTTCATTGACTGATGCCAAGTTTTTGTTTGACCACCACTAGCTCTTTTCCAGCCTGACCCTATATCCGCTAACATTGCTCGTCGAGGGAGGCGATGGCTTGGCATACGTAACACATGTCCTAACCATCTCAGTCTTTGTAGCTTCATGACTTCATCGATTGATTTCCCCTGTTTACCTAGAACTCTACGCCTAACCTCTATGTTGCTCACCTTATTATGCCACTTCACACGGGAAATAGAACGCAGGCACCTATGATCAAAGACAGCTAGTCTTTTTATGTCTTCCACTCTCAGTGGCCAGGTCTCACAGACAGCCATAAAGGAGGACGGAGCGGACTGATGAGCAGTACACCCGCCCTTTGGTCGATAGTCGAACATCTCGTCTACGCCAGAGTCGGCGTAAACTAACAAATGCGAAACGAGCCCCCTGTATTCGTGCTGAGATTTCGTCAGAGATCAGCCCGTTGGCACTGGCTGATGGTACTTCCCAAATAAGTGAAGCGGTCAACGTGCTCTACCACTTCACTTCCTATTTTTAAACTAGGCGTCGATGTAGTCCAGTCCTGTAACATCATCTTGCATTTGGCGGGAGCGAATCGCATGCCAAACATTCGTAGATTGCGGCTCAAGGTGTTTAGAAGACTCTGCATTTCGTCAGCGTCTTCGCCTAGAAGGACTATATCGTCTGCATATTCCAAGTCAACGAGATTATTCCCTGGTGGTAGCAAGTCAATCCCTGAGTCGCTGAATAATAATAATAATAATGCAGGACTTCAATTGTGAGCTCGAATAGCTCAGTAGTGAAGTCTGTGTCTGCAGTATTGGATGACTCGGGGTTCGAATTACAGAAAGGACATGAATTCTTTGAAGGTGGTTGCAGAAACACCAGACCTCTGCCGACTGGTGAGAGTACCAACTAGAGCATGAAACCTAGGTGAGATGAGGCTTCCTGTGATCGATTACCTCCAACCATCGAATAACAATTCGAAGGTTGGCCATTTATATTCAATGTTCTACGTGGTAAACTCAATCAGCCTTAGTAACCATTAACTGTCTGTTCTCTCTACTCAGAGTTGCTTCGATCCGTTCATTTAACTAAAATATATGTGGGTGGAAATAAGAAGAATTGACGTATATATCTATATATACACTGAAGTATGCCTCAGTTTTATGTCGTATTCGATTATAGTTGAAATGGGTATTTTAAGTTTTAATAAGATTAGTTTTCTTCTCCTGTTTCCGTGTTTCTATTTATATCCTGCCATTTTTTGTTTATGGTTTTAACAGTTATTTTGTTTGTTTTTTTAACTCATCTGTCCATCCTTTACTTTTCGATAAGATTCAAACAGCCGCCATTAATAATTTAAATTAGTTTGTAACTGAGAAGTGAGGTTGTTTCTTTGTTTTTATTCGTTTGTTCCATCTGTTTTATTTTCTTGTAATGGCTGACTTCCGTGGCTAAAATTCTATTTGATTGGTTGGAGGATTTCATCATGAGGTGGCATCGGTTAGATAACCACTGGAAAACCATCATTGTAATGCTGGACAGCTGTTCCGGCCTAGTTTGGAACACTTAGAAACCCGGTGGGTGCGTACTGATGAAGAGTCCCAAACTAGGACGAAACAGCTGCCCAATACTCCCAGCTGGTTTTCCAGTGGTTCTGGAAATGATATCAACTCATTATGAAATCCTGCAACCCATGGATATAACTGAATGATTATAACAAAAGGAACTAAAGAAACTAAGAGTCATTATCTCAGATGGAAATTTAAGTAGCCCAGAGATTCGTGGAGGCCGTCAATCTTTACTGTAAAGCCTGAAGAAGATGTAACTGAAAACAACAACATTGTTCGCCTGTATGTCTTGTGTTCTAATATTCTTGATAGATTAGAGGAGATTCAAATACTCAAACCACATCGTATTCCCAAATACCATTGTCCTTTTCTCAATAATTCACCTCTAAGGATTCATTTCGTTTACACAAACTTACCGAATCAGTGTTACGATATAAGAAAATTTGACATATTGACAGTGTATTATTATTATTATTTATTATTATATCCTTTAATTCCTAGAGGAACATAGAGCTTCAGTTGCGCGTCTCCATTGCCTTCGGTTCTCTGCTGGAGTTTTCACCTGGCTCCAAGTCTGCCCACATGCTTTCACAGGCTCCTCTTCACATGACCTCCTTTAAATCACCCCACCCTATCACTGACGACCAACTGACCGCCCGCTTCCCTTCAGGGTTCCACTCGAACAATGGCTTGTCTAGTGATGTCACTTGATGGTTTGTTTCCTCAGAGTATGGCCAATCCACAAACTGCATTTCTTCCTGCCTATTTGTTACACAATCGGTTCCTGCTGGGTTGGTTCGCTCATTGCCAGAGATCCCCGTGTTCCTGATCTTTTCCGGCCAGCCATCTGATCTTGAGTAGTATTGAGTGAAGACAGCTGTTAATGAAGGTCTGTAGTTTGTTTGAGGTGCTCTTTATGACGCGCTAGCCAAGTCTCTGATCTGTATAACAAGTAGCACTGACTGACTTCACATTGGAGTTGGAAATCCGGATCTTATTTTTGATGCTGAGTAGTGGTGTTGACCTCCACACAGACTTGAAGTGAGTAATGAAAGCTTGTCTTGCTTTTCCGACCCTGACTTTGATATCCTCATCAGTTCCGTCGGCCTGTAGTTGAAACGATGCTTCCCAGGTAGGGAGGTAGGTAAAGGAGGTTGTTTCTTTCAGGTTCCTCCCATTTATGTTGGCTGATTGTTGTCTGTTGTTGTAGTTGCTGTTGGTGTTGGTGTTGGCCAGGAATCTTCATCACCTCTGTTTTCTTTATGTTCATCTGAAAGAAAGTCCAATCAACTTTGGATGCTTCTTCTGCCAACTTGTTGCTTTTCACTTGCATATCTTCCAGTTTGTGAGAAATCAGACATATGTCATCATCGGCGAAGTCCAGATCCTCCAAGTTTTCTGTGTGAGTCCATTTTATGCCTGTTTCCTCATTGCTCGACCCGTTGTCTGTCACATTATCCAATCTACTGCAATCAGGAAGATCATTGGCGATAGTAGGCAGCCTTGCCTCACTCCCGTCCTCACTTCGAAAGCTTCCGTTGTGGATTACTTGGCATCCAGCATTGTCGTATAACTGTTGGATGAGATGTATAATTGTCAATGGCACCCCTTGGTAGTAGCGAAGTAGTTCCCAAATGACCTCTCTACCGACGCTGTCTGCTGAAGGACTTTTCAAAGTCGATGAAGTTGAGATAGAGAGGTGACTGCCATCCCAAGCCTTGTTCAATAATGATCCGTAGTGTGGCGATTTGATCAATACATGACTTGTTTCTCCTGTGTAAGTGTAATTGTTAATTAATCCCATGAAGTTTGTCAGCTTATAGCTTTATAATCGTCATTCAATATTTAGCATTGACGGCGAATGTTTGGAACTGAATGTACTCAGTAAAAAATTCGATGCCATAAGATGCGTTACTGGCTTATTTATCTTCGGTTGTTTGTTGAAACTTTCTGGTTAGCCAAACACCGATCTCAAAAGATGCACTTTGTATTTTCAGCGACGTGATGGCTATTCTAGTCTGACTTACTAGGTATTTCTCTAATCCACGTCAAATAAGTATATAAAGAAAGAGGACGAGCCGCCAGTGCGTCGGTGGCATAGCGGTTAGGACGCTCGTCGACCACGCCTCACATGGTCCGGGGTTCGATCCCCGGCCACTGGACGCACTCCTTAACCTCGCTGAGCCATAAATAATCCTGGTAAAGAGGAAAGGTTGGCTAAGCATGAGGCTAGCAACCCCATCCTGTAAAATAAACACTGCTACAGAAATTTCAGGCCACTAGCTTGAAGCCCTATATTCCTCTGGGGAACGTGAAGAAAAAAAAAGAAAGAGGAGGGAATTGGAGAATAGATTAAGAGTACTATGGCATCATACATGCTTATCGACACCTGAAACAGCTTATTTCTGGAGATATGGATGAAATCATCAATCTTCTAGGCGCCTTCTTCAATAGGTTATCACAGGACTGGACCACGTCAACTCCTAACTTAGTGATAGGGAGTGAAGTGATAGAACATGTTGACCACTTCACCTATTTGGGAAGTTGTATTAGCACCAACGGACTGATTGACGATGAAATCTCAGCACGGATCCGAAAAGCTCGAGCTGCTTTCGCTGACTTACACCATCTCTGGTGTAGACGTGACATCCGGCTATCAGCCAAGGGACGTGTGTACTGCTCACCAGTTCGCTCCGTCCTTCTCTATGGCTCTGCTCTGAAACATGGCCAATACGCGTTGAAGATATGAAAAGGTTGACTGCTTTCGATCATAGATGTCTGCGATCCCTGTCTCACGTTAGGTGGTTTAACAAGGTAAGTAATGTTGACGTTAGGCGTAGAGTGTTGGGCAAACAGGGAAAATCAATCGACGAGGCTATAAAGTTACATAGACTAAGATGGCTAGGTCACGTGCTGCGCATGCCTAACCATCGCCTCCCCCGACGACGGGCATTACTAGCTGATAGATATCAGGTGCAGGTTGGAAAAGAGTAAGTGGTGGCCAAACAAAAACATGGAATCAATCCATGAAATCCTTGACAGTTAAACTGAGTCAGGTAGGGAGATGTAGACTTCCGGGTTGGGAGCCTCGGGACTCTAGGAATCAATGGCTGGAGACAATAGGTGACACATGGCTCAAAATCGTTGTCAATGGCCAGCTCAGATGTATTCAGTCTCTGTAATCTTTCATATTCCTTTCTACCATTATCCGTTCTGTTTCACTCTTGTACTTGTCAAAACTCTATTGATTCTCTTCACTCATCCTCTTCTTGTCTACCTTTGTGTGCTATTTGGAACGTGGTAACTGGAACTGCTGCACTTTGGTGCCAAGTTCAATGTTGAATCCAGACAGACAGACAGACAGGTTATCACACCTTACTATCTAATTATATACATTATCCTTATTATTACTGTTATTGTTTCCTTAGGTTATTTTTTATTTATTTATTTTTATTATTTTGATTACAGCTTGATGCCATACCGTATTTTCGCTACAAGTATGGAATTTTCAGCATGTGATATCGGTAGCCCAAATTTCGCAGGCCAACCATAGGTATCGGGTGTGCGCCGGCAGGGGATCGAACCCCGGACCATATGCATGGTCGGCGAGAGTCCTAACCACTATGCCATCGACGCACAGTATAGGGCTTCAACAGCACATCACCATTCGATCCTGCTTTCCGCACAGTCTTCTGTAACTGGCTCCAATATCTCATCTCCTGCGCACACAACCTCCTCCATGTCACTGTCAGGTGTGGGCCCAACTAGCCATTTCCCATTTGGCTTCCACTTAGCAGCCTGGTGGGCTCT
>CALYDD020000005.1:0-49991 GCA_944472135.2 Trichobilharzia regenti | reverse complement strand
TTCGCTGTTGAGTCTTTCGGTTGACATAGAATTGAGTGCAGCGACTTTGTTGGTTTGTGTACGACGTCAATTCCTAAAGGTTTGAAGAGTCTTGTAGTGATTTCTGAGATATCTTTTATATATGGTAAGGCAATTTTCTTTGTGCTTTCCTTGGTGGCTTTTGCTTTGGTAGGTTGGCTTGGGGGTATATGTCTCTTGATGAAATTCCGTGGATATCCATTCTTTTGGAAGACGTCCATGAGATACTTTTCTTCAATTTTTCTTAAGGTGGGAGTGCTGCAGTGAGTCCTTGCTCTCTTGAATAGTGTTTGTATGCAATTCCTTTTGTGTGTTATTGGGTTGTTGCTGTTGTAATTTAGGATTTGGTCTGTGTGAGTTGATTTCCTATAAACTTGAGTTTCTAATTCTCCTGTAGTTGTTCGCCTGACTAAGACGTCCAAAAATGGTATTTTGTTCTCGGATTCCTCTTCTCTTGTGAATTTGATGTCGTTGAAGACGTTGTTTATTAAGTTGTGAGTTTTATCTAATTCGTTTCTTTTGATGATTACAAATGTGTCGTCGACGTAGCGTATCCAAATCTTGGGTTTGATCTTTGGTAGAACCAACATCATCTACAAAATAAACTGTAACAACTGCGAAAACACTACATCGGCCAAAGTGGACGTCCCCTTCGTCTTCGTATCCACGAACATAAGCTAGCCGTCAAAAGACATGATATCCACTCCCTCATTTCACTACACACAGACAACTACGGACATCAATTCGACTGGGACAACGTTCAAATATTAGACAAAGGAAATAACAAGAATGCTAGAGAATTTTTAGAAGCTTGGCATTCCAGTGGATCATCAATCAATAGACACATCGAGATAGACAAAATTTATCAACCAATAAGAAAGAAACTTCACACACAAAGGGTCAAAGTTCAAGTCAAAGAAACAACCGGTTCCAATACAAGTAACCTAGAAGGTGTGAAAACACACACAAACAACCAATCACGTCCAAGGTCACCAGGAGAGATGATTAATAAACTCGTGGAGAAATCTAAAAGCTCACTTCAAATTGAAGTATGCGCTGAAGATGTCACCCAGTAAGGTGATGAAAGCTTCGCAAACTAACCATCCAGCTCAGAGAACAAAACCACATCAAAAAACATGGACCAATGAATAGCCAGTCTTAGCATGATTGGTTGTAATGTCATGTGGCAACAAGGTCATACATGTTTATTTAGTTAGTGGACAGACAAAAGCATACTGTCAGTTATAATGAAGTATCGATCCATATACACATAACAAAGTATAATAGGCTGTCAACAACATATCACACACATCATTTGGATACATATTAGTAGCACAGCGTCATTTCACCTATGTTAACTGTAGTCCTTCTGAGATGCCTCTACCATTCACCATATGCTTTCATTTCCTCCTCACGCGATCTACTCCACGCCACCCTGGTACTCCTAGCCAGATTTACCTTGAGGGCCTACCTGTCGCGTAATATCACTCAACGTTCCCCTCAGCAAGCATTCTATCCTTCACAGAAAGGTTGTTAGTTGTTTCGTTGATAGAGCTGCTTGTTACTGATCCTTTCTAGCTATCTTATCTTCAGTATCGAGTGGAAGCACATCTTTAGTTCCAACCCACCAATCGAAGCGGAGGTCCGTAGGGAACTCCAAGTACTAAAACGCCGAAAAGCACTCGGCCCAGACAATCTACCCCAATTCCTTTTTAAAGATGATGGAGAGACCTGTCATGCCTTTAAATGGATTATTCAGGAAAGTATAGGAGACTTAGAATATACCACTAATGTGGAATGAAGTCATTATCGGCCCGATCTTTAAAATGGGTAGACGTAACACTTGTGACAGCCATAGGGGTATCAATTTACTACCAAATGCGTCTAAAATATTATAAGCCGTCTTGCTTCTCAGGCTGTGCAAAACACCCGTGGGATTGATTCGCGAAGAGTAGGCTGGGTTTCGTTCAGGTCATGGGTACATTAATCATGTGTTCACCCGTCGTCAGTTGTTAGAACACCACCACACGTATTGCATGCCAACAGTCGTTGTGTTTCTTAACATTAGAGCTGCCTTCGATTCGTTGGATAGAACTATGCTCTGGACAGTGCTCTCTGTCTGTTAGAGGAGGGTGTACTTGAGAAATTTGTGAACATCCTGAAAGCCCTATACAGAAACACGTCAGATAGAGTGAGGGTATACAACCAACTATCATCATTGTTCCCAGCCGACAGTGAGGTTAGACAGGGTTGCCCAATCTCTCCATTCCTCTTTAACTTTGCCATCGATGACATTCTGGAGTCAGCTCTGAAGGTGATGCAAATCTACTCTCTGAAGACAGATTTTTCGACCTCGAGTATGCAGATGATATCATCCTACCATGCGATAGCATGCAGGCTGCCCAAATCGCATTTAATCAGTTGGCGATCAGTGTCTGTAAGTATGGTATGTGCTTCGCACTGTCTAAGTACAAAGTACTGTCACAACACTGACAGCAGTCTGTACTTACACACACTCCTGCTGTAGGTAAACGACTTCAAGTAGCCGATAAGTTTGTGTACCTGGGTAGTTTTGTGTGAATGCTGGCAAAGGTGTGTCGGACGAGATTTCCAACCGTTTATTGAAAGCTCGGATGGCATACCTCAACTTCAGCCACCTCTGGTATGGCGCCATCGCCACGTTAGCCTGGATGTCAAACATTGGGTTTACAATGATTCGGTGCGCACTGTCTCGCTCTACGCCTTAGAAATCTGGCTTCTCCGAGATGAGGATGTACTGCGATTCCGTTTATTCGATCATTTCTGTCTCCATAGGATTACCTGCTGTCGATGACATCATCCTGTAAGTAGTTCTCAGGTCCAGTGGTGTGTGTAGACAGTGGACACGGTGGAGATCACCATCCCACTGAGCGTCATCATCGGGAAACATGGGCATCGGTGGCTTTGACATGAGCTAGCCAACTCTGGGAGGGGATGGGAAAAGTGGGGAGGTGGAGTTGTGGGATGAAGGATATTTGTGGTTGGATTAGCATCGGTTGGTGCATCACGACTCCCTCGTGGGGGTTCGAGAAATAGCTAAAATCCGTAGTGGCTTAAAATGTTATAGGATATGGCCGCAAATCGCCAGTCATCAATGGCGATTCATCCTCCATTCATTCTCCACCTATTTTTATTCTACACATGTCGTTTTATTATCGTTGTGCAGCGCATCTTCTTGGCGCCGTATTGTATCCGGGCTGCGTGTTTCAAATCAATAATAAGAGGAAGCATGTCTCGATAAAAGTCTACAATCCCACATCACTCACTTAACTGCTTAGCATTCTCAGTGGAACATAGGAGGGCTTCAAGCTTCGGCTTTAAAGTTCCAGTAGTGCTTTTGTTCTTACGGGGTTAGACTGCTAGCCGCCTTGTGCCCAACCTTCCTTTTTTATCGATCTTACCACCGGCTAAGTGAGGTTTAGCAGTGTGTCAACCGGGGATCGAACCTGGGTTATGCATCTGGCTGGCCTCCATTCTACCCCTGAACCAATGACACACTAATTCGACATAATGCATATTTTTTTAAAAACCAATCAATAATAACATATCCATTTGTAGACGATGAAAAACCTTCACTGATGACAGGCAGAAATTATGATTCTATCAAGACATTTACAATTATTACAAAATATACAATCAGATCAATATTCCGTCCGCTTTGATCATGATAAAACCTAGACAAGACTGTATTACCTACCCCTAAACATCAACTGTCAAAAACAGAAATAATACTTGTTGTCGGACAAATACACATACACACACACACACGCAAACACACAAACAACAAATAAACGCAAAACAAGCATTAATCTAACAAAGCATTTGTCTGAGATATCATGTGATGTATGATATATGAACGCCATTACTGATGTGCAACAACCTTGAATTTGTACCAATCACTTTGCGTGTTTTCCGAATGACCTTAACTAAGAATATTTCTTTTTAACCAATAAGATTTAGAGGGATATAAGGCTACAATTCTGATTGGTTGTAAGAATCTATCGATATGTATATACGACAATGATAAGGTGAAAGTTTCTCGTCTCTATAACATAATACTGACATTTTATTTTAAGTATAAACGGGAATGATGGAAATTTCAGTTTTAGAATTATTTTAGACTAAATGTCAAATTGTTTCTTCTATTTTTAAATTTTGGTTCATTCAGATGAAAGCCACTAGTCACTAGATTATGTCAGCCTACTAAAATAAGCTATTTAATATATATATATATATATATATATATATAGTATATGTATGAGAGAGAAAAGAAATTGACAGTTTGTAGGACCTCCAAGGCATATTCAGCTATGAATAACATCCGGACGCCTTTTTTTACCTATACCAATATACATAGTTTCTTACATCAAGATTTTGTTATACCAATCAAGTGGTTATTTTCAGTTCAGTTTCAGGTATACCTAGTGTGGATGGGGGTGAAATTAAGAGATTATGCAAGGTTGGTTAACTTTCTGTGAGAAACAACTAATCAGAGGACTGTGTTTTTCTGCTAACGATAATCCATAATATGTACATGAAAATCTACAAATATGTGTTGAATTTCATAATTAAGGATTTGTTGTTGCCTGGCCCTTGTCTTCTGTTGTCACATTTGTTGTCGCTGCCTACCGACAAATGGAAAGCCTGCAGTTTTTGATGGAGACATATGGATCTTCGGGCAGGATTTCGAGGCTTCCGCGTAGTTAAGTGCCGTTCAAGATCTGTCAGCGATGAGGCTGCTACTTGGAACGCTACTGGGAGGTCGGGAGAAAGCAGCGTATGAAAGTGTAAGGTGAAATACTGACTAATGTCCGACAGGGTCAGGCAAACAGTTTCCAAAGTGGGAAGGACCACATATGGTCACGTTGAGGTGGGATTACGCAGACACAATCGCAATGGTAAACAAAGAGAAATAGGTGAACATCAGCGAGCGCCGCGGTTCCAGACAGCAAGACAAATGAACAAAGCTCCTGGAACCAAGAAGACCGAACCAACTTCAGTCGCAAGTCTGACTGAGGAGGGGGACGAGTGAGGTGAGAGCTGGCTATTAGTCAAAATTGGTGGACAGTAGTTTACGTCAATGTTGATGTCCCCAATATTGGTCGTGAGAAAAACGAGAACAAAGGCTTTGCGTAGGCGGATATAGTTAACACACAGATGATCTGACATTCAAGAAACAGCCACAAAGAGATGCAAGGTTAACTTTCTGTGTGAAACAACCAATCAGAAGAATGTGTTTTTCTGCTAATAATAATCTATAATAATGTACATGAAAATCTATAAATGTGTGTTGATTTTCTTAATAAAGGATCTGTTGCCCGGCCCTTGACTTCTGTTGTTACAGTTAAAAGTCATCAAAACATAAATTAACTCATAGATGTTAGAAACAAGATATCTAAGTTTCGAAAGATGGAGGGGTGAAAATCATTTAATTAATTAATTAATTAATTACGGAGTTCAAGATAAGTTAATTCGTAGGCGTCAGCAACAAGTTATTACATAATCAAGAAATCTGTATAATAGCAATGATGACTAAGAAGAATAGGATGACTCAGAAGAATTACGCAAAATACAAACAGGCTAATAGAATTAACTAGAATTGTGAAAATTAACGAAGTCAAAAGATTGTTAGTGACAAGGGGAGAGGAAAAATTCGTTTTTAAAACTAAATACATATTATATTGTTGACCATGGCACAGAAAAAGGTTGTAAAAATTTCTTCTGAACACAGATTTGACTTGTTCAGATGAATTTCGATTGCCTCTGCTGTATATGAAAAGTTGCACTCGTAGGACCATGAGGCGACCATGAGGTTGGTTGATATATGATAAATAATTTTACAAGTTTTGTTAGAGTCGACTTGAAGTTCAGTCGGCATCGACGAGATGAATTAGTATTCAGCTGGGAATAGGTTTACCTTTGCGAAACCAAGATGGGAGGTGTTCAGAAATTCGACGATTATCTTGCCTTATCGTATAACCACAGCGACTATCTCCGCACGGTCAATTAAACTGGGAAATACACATGGAAAAGAGGAAACAGGGCAGTTTGTCTTTATTGCTTAGCTAGTGAATATGCAATATAGCTTAGCTGCGTTGAAACACCTTCTCCAACGTTGTGATAAGATCTCTTACTGTTGGCATCACCCGTGAATTATAATCTTTGAAAGACTGATTTTCTTTTGGGAACAGTCAGTACCTTCGACAACTTACTTTCTGAGTTCATCTGTTTGTTCGAGTGTTGAGTCGGATATCCGTTTCTACCTGGTAGATCACCATCATTACCGTGTTCTTCGTTCAGTGTCGCATTTGATGAACACAGATAACTCTAGCCCGGTGAATCAGACATCAAACCAAATTACGTTTGTATTGTAGAGGTACGAAGTTCAGAAAGGGAAGTGAGTATATTGGCCAGTTGAAGAAGGTTTCCGAAGAAATTTCTTTTCAGCGACTTCATTTTCAAGCTGTACAGTCGTGTTTATATTACAGAAAAAGGTTATTAAGTGGCACTAAATAATTGCTCGGTCAATATACATATTTAAGTGGTAAGAATAACGATAATTCAAATGTTATAATGGGTTGAGTTGAAGTGTTTGGATTACAAAATTATTAAAGATTGTTTTATAAGTGAATTGATATCAAGTAGATGTATTGACTGAACAAACTTCTTTGAATGAAGCAAGAACAACAGTCGTTTTTGCGGAATAAAATGGTACCATCTTTGTTTATTTCGTTGCCTTCTCATCGGCTGCTTACAGGCCAATATCATTATTAAGTATATCTACAGAAACAATTTTAACATACTTACCCACACAGAGTTCATTTTTAAACAAAAATCAATCAATCAATATATGCATACAGTAATATATATAATATTAAACACTACTCCGAATAATAATAATCATAAACAATGGAAACTTTCGACATTACGTAATCAGATGAAAGAGGGTGACAATATCCAGTTACCAGGCAGGGCAAAGAAAGACCAATAACCGCTATTGTTTCTGAACGCATAAATCAACTTTCAGGCGCTTGATAGAAATGGCTCTACCAAACTAACTTGAGGAGAATTGAACTCTTTTTGCCTATTGATAATTTTGGACGATTTTGCGACGTCCACCTTATGGGAAGGCAACGAAATAAACAATGATTGTACCAATTTATTCTGTAAGAACTCTAGTTCTCGCTTTATTCAAATTCATTAAGGGGAATAAATGTATGAAACTTCTTTTGTATGTAGAGTTGAGGATTTAACATGTGAGTTGACGCCATCGCTGCTTCTGCTCTGTTTGAAGAAGTTTGATTCGTACTGTTTTAGCGAGATTCCCACGTATTCTGTAGATAACAACTTTGAATTGGAATTTGAGGTTTCCTTGGTGTCCTGATTCGATAGATCAGGTATTCCAGGTTACGGCTTTGACGGTGAGAGGGGATCTTTTTTCTCATTTGCAAAACCAAAACTGTGGACAAGTGTTCGATGATACGTTTGGATAACAGACGCTAGGTACGGCCAACATACTTAGTTCTACACATGGGTCAGGTGAATTGGTAGACGTACATTGATGAGGCAGCCAACAATGGTAGCCTAACCTTCACATTCGAAGTTCTTCCATGAAGAAGGTTTTCTTCAGTGATCGGGACAGGTGGTTTCTCAGCATTTCTGCTGATTAGTCTCCGTTGAATTGTAGATTCAAGTGGAGACACTTTTTGTGAGCAGAAAGTGCAGGTGTTTTAAGTGGTTTAGGTTTCATTGATTTCATGACGAAATGTTTTGGGTAGCCATTTTCGAGGAGGATTATCTTCAGAGTATAGAATAGTACATTGATTGGTCACTGGAGAGCAACAAATATCATCTGTCTGGTCTTTAGCCTTAATGACAGCTGACTTCTATCAATCAAGTTTGCAGTGTGGTCATTTACCAACGCGGCACGTTCCTTTGACTCATGTAAGAGGTTTGAAGGTAAGCACCAGTAACCTCTGCACCTCGTATTTATGCCTACTAGGGCTCATCAGTAGGGCTTATCTCCAATCTCAAAGATCCCATTGATGTCCCCTCGCAAATTAGAACCTGTGTCATCCATTGCTGAAGTCACAGGCATTTCCATTGCATTATTCAGACGGTTAGAATAATTTCTTAGTATTAAATTCTCATTTCGAAAATTGCACAGTTTAAGATGAAAGAAATCACCACAATTTCCATCGGAAAACAAAATTATTCAGATCACACACACACACACAATAAGTGATCTGATTTTTACCAGGAGTAATAAAAAAGAGAGAAAGCATAAAAGCATGATGGCATACTGTTATGTTTCGTCGCTAAATTATTGTTATGGACTGGTCGAGAAACTAATAGTCCTGACGCAAGAAGGCGGAAATCAGAAGACCACTAGGTTTGCGATGATACTTCTATTTTCCAAACACAAGGAGAATGCAATAAGTGGTATCACACCAAAGATAAGTAAGTAAGTCACACAAATTGTGAATGCGAAATATATATGAATGTTCAGACAAGTGTGTGAACAAATCAATAGACAGTCTTAACATGAATGGCTAATTATAATGAAATATCGATCCATATATACATGGCGAAATATAGCAGACATGTCAACAACCACCATATATGGATATATGTCACCAAGCAACGGACTGTCAACAAACACTCATATTATATATAATATAATATAAGGGGAATATACATTGTTAAGGAGACAGGTTCATCAAAGTGAAATGGTCACAGACTAACCGAGCAAACAGAAAGAGAGACCAACATACACACACATAAATATATAGATGTGGATACATATCACATACACTAATGATTTATTTGAGCAGTAGTTGAAAACCACTCAAATCATACAGTAGGCCTTGCTTATTAGTACTATTATTATTCCCTGTCTTTCTGAGTGAAACAGAGAACTTCAAAAACACATCTCACCTTTCTTCGATTTTCTGTTGCCTGCTTCAGTTGCCTAGATCCCTGATTTCCCAGAATCTTTCATCCCCTCTACGTCACCCCTCGCACTGACGACTCACTCGTCACTTCTCATTTAGGTCCCACTTGAGGCACTGCCTGGTTCACGATAACGTTCGATGACCTCCTCAGCTGGCAAACACATCCAATCCACCTCGATTTTCTACTACATATTTGTTGAGCAATTGGCTCTTCATTGATTCCTTACTTATTCTTTCTGGTCAGCTGACCAGCCTGCCATTTGATCTTCAATATGGAGTGGGCATCTTGTTGATAAAAGCCTTCACTGGCCTGTTGGAAATCCTATTCGTGACTCACATGCAATAAACGTTTCTCACCTATATAGAAGAAGTGATTGACTGACTGACTGACTTCACACTTGTGTTCAACAAAATCCGAATCTTCTTCTTCATGTTGGCTGACTGGCCGAGTGATTGGTGCTTGTTGCTGTTGCTGTTCGTGGTGGTCGTGGTCATGGTCATTGTTTTGTAACGACAGAATACAAGGGTCAGGCAACAGATTGTTTATCGAGAAAATCAACAGATATTTATAGATTTTCATCTACATTATTATTACCGTTATTGTTAGCAGAGAAGCAACCTATTCTGATGGGTTGTTTTCTTGCTGAATGTTATTCTGTACTGCTCGTAACCGTTTCTTAGAAAGTCAGGCCATATATCTGCGAATAGTATTTGCACACGTTAAGCCTGCTGTGATTGGCTGTTGAGCACTCCAAGGTTAGGATTTGTTATTGTTTTCT
Source organism: Trichobilharzia regenti (assembly GCA_944472135.2). Classification (NCBI taxonomy): domain Eukaryota; kingdom Metazoa; phylum Platyhelminthes; class Trematoda; order Strigeidida; family Schistosomatidae; genus Trichobilharzia; species Trichobilharzia regenti. Next base: position 40,201 of record CALYDD020000005.1, on the reverse strand, counting down.
TTTTATGACCCCGATTCGGGATGTAAACACACAGCTCTCACCACAAGGGAAGTGCCAGTATCAAAGTCACAATTCACGGATCATTGAATTCCATCCCAATCAGTTGAGTGGTCAACGAAATCGATCTCATCACTTGAAGGTGGCGGTTTCGATCTCAGATAAGGTTATGAGTACACACTGTTTGAAGAGTCCCAAGCTAGGACAAGACAGCTGTTCAGTGATCTCCTTAACTGATGTTGTTGGTTCATGACAAAAATGTCACAAGAAATAAACTTTTTCATAGATGAAAGCGTAAATTTAAGAAAACTTTGGAAAAAGTAAAAAAATGCTTCATTGAACACCTCAGAAAAATACACAGAAAAAATAATTCACCCATAAATGTATAACATTTCAATCGACAATGAAGTAAGGTCGAGAAAGCCAGCCACAAAGAAAAACCTCTACAAGATATATATCATTGTAAAATTTAATACTTCAGCAATCAATCCGTCTCTCTCTCTCTCTCTCACACACACACATACACACACGCAATCCCCTCTTTTCTCTCCCTAGTCCTTTCATTACGCCTTTATGCATACTGAGGATTGCTTATCTTAAGATTCGATATTCATGTATATGGTGCGTCAGTGGCACAGTGGTTAGGACTCTCACCGACCATGCACATGGTCCAGGGTTCGAGCCCACGCCGACGCACACCTGATATCTATGGTTGGTCTGTAAAATTTGGGCTACCGATATCGACGCTGAAAATCCCATACCTGTATCAAAAATACGGTGTGAAATCAAGCTGTAATCAAAAATAATAAAAAAATGTATATATATGTCATGCCAAGAGGAAATTATTACGTCATCCTGATATATGGAAAAAAGAAATGTAGTCAAGTTCCCATAAAACACCTGTAACTATCTCCTTTGTCTTGCTGGAGTGGTTGGTCTGTTGTTGTCTGTCTGTTTATTCTTTTTCCTAAGGTTTGCTTGTCTGAGGATAAAATCGATATTTTGTCAGTAATAAATGTATATTTCATTCTATGAAATTCGAAGCTGATCAAAAATGCCCATTAGAAATTTCAGAAGACTGATTATTACTGAGTAGAGAATATTCACATTTTCGATAACCTGCGCTCTTCATCATCCAGTTCTACAGTTATATGCATCCATTCATACTAATAATGAAAGAATTCGGATTATGCTAACATCGAATCAATCAGTAATAACAATTTTCTCCAAGACCGGTTGTGCTTCTTCAAATGAAAGATGAAGTATTTAGACTAGACTAGACTAGCCATCTCTAATTGCGTTGACCAATTCAACTGAACTTGTGGTTGAGAGAGTTATATTAGCCATTGCTCTGCGCACTTGATTCTTTGTGCTATCCCGGGACACACCTATCAGTGTGGTGTGGCTAGGTAGAGGTGCAGTGAGAACTATCATCAACAGCTCGAGATTAAACCACCAAGTCTAAAGTGACCGGTCATAAGGCTAGCTCGCATTGAAAACTTCTTCTCCACCATGCTTTATCGGACACCAAATTAGTTCAGAAAATACAACTAATTCCAAAGAATTAGGGTTGTTAACAACATGAATGTCTTGTTTAAATAATATCGAATCAATTAATAGTATCAGAAAATTAGACTTCAATAGCATCTGTGTAAGTGTGATAGTATGCATCACCATAACACTACACCACACTGAATATCAGACAAATTAGAAGAAGTAATAATAATACAGAATTCATGAATTCATACACTCCACAGTGGGCCAGGGCAGCAGTAGTAGCTAGCTGGACCTTATATATATATATATATATATATATAAGGGAACTTTTTCAAATTCCTTTCCGTTTTGAAAGGAACATTGAGGCTTCATACTTTGCGCTTTGAAGTTTCACAAGCGGTGATAGTGTTTTGATATTTGCGTGGTGAAGTTGTTAGAGTCACCTGCAACCTTCTCTCATTCGCCGAACTCACTACCAACTAGAAAAACTAGGTGGTGAGACGATAGAAGATGAAGACTTGGTAAAGGAATGTTTATTTCACGGAATATATACAATGGATCTGTTATGTACTCGTCGACAAATTATTGTTATGTACTGGTCGAGAATTAAATAGTCCTGACGCAAGAAGGCGGAAATTAGAAGACCACTAGGTTTGCGATGATACTTCTATTTTCCAAACACAAGGAGAAGCAATAAGAGGTATCACACCAAAGTGGTAAGTCAGTAAGTAAGTGTCACACAAATTGTGAGAGCGAAATATATATGACAAGTGTGTGAACAATCATTAGACAGTCTTAACATGAATGGCTAATTATAATGAAGTATCGATCCATATATACATAGCGAAATATAGCAGACATGTCAACAACCACCATATATGGATATATGTCACTAAGCAACGGACTGTCAACAAACACTCATATTATATATATAATATAAGGGGAACATACATTGTTAAGGAGACAGGTTCATCAAAGTGAAATGGTCACAGACTAAGCGAGCGAACAGAGAGAGAGATCACCAAACATACACACACACATAAATATATATATGTGGATACATATCAGGATCGTAAGAATTATTAAAAGGACGGCTGCAGCGAAGAAAATTTTCTTTTCGACGAAGTCACCGTCAACTAGGAGGCTGTACATTTGTGTATTTATAACAGACGAATGGTAAAGTTCTAGAATATTTTCCGGTTAAGGGGAAAATTAATAAAAAAATTACAATTAGGAATTAAAATGCCATAATAAACAGACAGGGGACGGATAAAACTCAAACAAAGTAGCATCATAATTACTGAGAAGATTGACATATTGTGCAATTAGGGGTTCGAAATGTAGAAATAACAAAAATAGACAGGATGTTTGCATAACAAAATGTAGTGGGATCACAACTAACGTGACGAATAATTGTTTATGCTATTAGGGATTAAATGTGTAGAAATAGTAAAATGACAAAATAAACACGAAGTTCAGGTATGAAAATACGGTAGTGTAAACAGAGATTAAGAAAAACTTAAAAATAACATGAACAAACAGGAAGTTTAGATAAGAAAGGCGATGGGATGGTCATTACTAAGAAAATTATCTGTTTATGATGGCCATGTTAGGGACAGGGGTTGGACCTATTTCTTTTGTATACAGAGCGTGGGTCTGAACTTTTGGATAGCCAGATATCTTGATTTCACTCCCCCTTGATAGGCTTGATCAAATCTTGTACATGATTTTGAAGGATTTTTCGAAAGGTGCTGAATGACCCGAGTTGACCAGATGTTCTGTCACTGAACTGAATACACGTTTCCGATCTCCTTTTACTAGCCAGGCTGGAAAGTGTTCACGAGTGCGTTTTCCAAGTTGGTGCATGGTATGGCCGATGTACTCAGCTCCGCACGAGCAAGTAAACTAGTATATGCACTGTTATAACTGTAGGGAATTAAATGAGGACGTTGTCGCCTTGTTCTGTCTGCGCCTGACCAATATGCCTATCTGCTTGTGGTACCTTCCGATTCAGTGATCCACGCAAATATCAAAAGACAAAGGCTGGCCTGTGACTGTATATTGTAGTACAACAACTACGACAAAGAAAGTTATTTAGGAACACAACACATGTTATTTATACATTTTTACAACAATAGAGACAGCTAACAGCATTTGAAATAATTGATCGTAATAATCAATAACAAAGTGCATGAGAAATGATGATATACCATTTATGCGAGATTAACAGCCGTTGAAATAATTGATCAGTAACAAAGTGCGTGAGATCCTATCAGCACTTTAAGTTGGCCCAATGCGACAGCTTGTCTTTCGCAGGAAAACGTCAGTCGTAGGCTCCTGGCCAAGTATGTTTTCCTCAGAGATTTTGAGACGCGTTTACGAAGGATTTCTGCTTCAGTGTCACCTTCGAATTCTAGACTAAGCAGAAGTGTTTTCTTTGGGACGGATTGGACTAGTTCGGAAGTTTTCTTTGATTTGAGATTCTTGTCTATTAACCTGAGCGGAAAATTGTTTTCTATCAGGGTTCTTCGGAGATTACGCAGTTCTTCGTCAATCACTTCCTCGTTGCATACCTTCCGAATCATCGAGGAAACAGCGTATATCAGGTTCCTATTTCTGCTTAGGGGCACGAAGCTTTGAAAGTTGAGGAATTGTCCATTTCTTGTAGGCTTTTTGTATATGGACATTTTCGGAGGGTTTTTGGCGTCTCTTGTCAGATGGACGTCGAGGAAGGGGAACATTCAATTGGATTCAGTCTCAAGAGTAAATTCGATGTCTTGTTGGGCTTTACTGAAGGTTTGAAGTTATCAAGGTTTAGGTTTCATCATCACAAATGATGAAAGTATCACCAAAGTCGCGGAAAATACCCATTGGAACATTAGATTGAAAAGAACAAGAAGTTCAGCAAACATGGCGATCTTTTCGACGATTTCATTCTCAAAAGCTGTACAATCGCATTTATATACACATTAGTTTACATGGATACAATTCTTATTTGTTTAATTCCACATAGTAACGAAGGTGATAATAATTTTCAACTTGATATGAAAGTTTGAAGTTACGAATATAGATTACAACGGGCTTAGAAGACAAGATTACATAGGGTTAGAAAACAGTTACAACGCATGTAAAATTAATATCTGATAACTGGAGAATTAATTTAAAAGGTGAATAAAAGGTGATAATTGTTTTCAACTTGATATGAATTACAAGAGGCTTAGAGATGCAGGGATAGAACGAATTACAGGCGTAAACAAAATGAGCATGGAAACAAATCGAAATCAAAATTTTCGAATTGAAATGTAAGTTAGCAGGTGTGTGTGAATATAGATAGATTACAGGAGGCATAGAAACAAAAAATTACACAGGATCAGAATATAATTGTAAAATGGTTATTCTAAACGGATTACAAGTGTGATCAGGAGGAGCATGGAAACAAACTTAAAATACCTAATTTTATAACTGAAAAAATAATGGGATGAATTGAATGAAGACAAAGAGAGAAAATTACACACACAGAGAGAGAACAAAACAACAACAAAAACTGAAGGATAAGCAGGGAACATACCGAACTAAGTCCATGGTAGTTGTAGAGGCTGCACTAGTTTCTTTTGAACACACAGCTCCGGCTTTTCGATGCATTTGACGAGAGCTTCTGCAGTACGAAGAAGTCATAAACACACTGACTGCCTTTGGTATATTTTTGTTTGAGAAAATTAAAACAATTAGTCCCTTTGATAAATTTGAACAAGGCATTAAGAAGACAAATTTCGCGAGATGATATCAGCTTTTGTACCAAAGGAAGCTATTTTTATTAATCTACCATTCAAGGGCGACCAGATTATGCGGTTGACAACTCAAAGACTTCGATCGGCCATCAAACGCACATTCTACGCCGCCACATCTCTTTTTCTCACTTGCCGAACATTTTCGATCCCTGTACCTACGATTATAGGACGAAATTCTGTGGACTCTACTTCAAACTGTATCTACAAGTTCACCTGCAGCTGCGGTGACACCTATATAGGTAGAACTAACAGAATGTTCCAATGTCTTCGAAAAGAACATATTCCAAAATGGCTAGTAAATCATATCGAAAATCCCAACGCGATTAATCTTAGTAGAAATCCAGCATCATCCATTGCAAAACACTTATTAATGTCTGGTCACAAAATCAATACTAATGACTGTTTCACAATTATTTCACATAACTCTAATTCAAGGTTGGTTATTGAAGGTGATGGAAGCACTTTGGATTAATCACATACAGCCTAAACTGTGTGTACAAAAATCAATAGACTTCAATCTTCGTCTACCCTGGACTGCATGACCTATCTTAATGTGATTGGTCATTAGTATGTACTTTTGTTTTTATTTAACTGAGTAATTTTCATGAACTTTATTTTATCATTGTTAACCATGTTAGATGTGAAGCGGTTGTAAAGAAACTACGAAATGACGATATCATCTCGCGAAATTTGTCTTCTTAATGCCTTGTTCAGATTTTTGTTTACTTTGTAAATGACTCTAAATGATGAGTCGGTTGAGATTCTGTGACAGGTATTGACGAGATGTTCAATCAGAAGCGTAATAACTTTTTTATGCCGATGAACATCTCTTTATATATACATACTACTGATAACTGTTATCAGTAGCACTTGCCACAAGAGTCCGTCTGTTAACGCGAGCGTAATTGGTGGACATTCTACCACCGAACCAATCACCAAACAAACAATCCTACTAGAATAAATATAAAACCAAACATTTTGGTGTTTTGTTTTTTCGTTCTTTCTAGACATCTATTCTGTTTTAAACACAAGAGTCTTAGATGTCCACCTATGTAGTTTAATAATAATAATTTTATATCTACAATTTTTTTCAAGTCGGACAGAATACAGAAATGGGGAAAATACCCCATGTAATAGTTTTACAACAAACAATTTTATGTTGCCTCGTTAATATCCTACTAATAGATAGATAGATAGATCGATAGATAGACAGGCAGACAGACAGGCACATAAGGCAGTTGTTGTATAACAAAAAATAATACGATATATATGTATTATTTGACCATGTGATTCTACTTTCTTTTATTTATTTTTTTTGTTTTTTGACCACTTTTTCAAACGGCATTCAAACAATTCACTCGTTTTAAATGTCATTTAATCAATAAATTATATTTGTTTGCTACTCTTTTAACTTCTTTAGTGTAAAATTGTACGGTGAGAGAGAGAGAGAGATATAGGCGATAATAAGAATTTCTACAAGTTTTAATATTTGGTAATAATATTGAATGTAGTAAGTGATTAGAGGAGAAAGACAAGGCTGGCTGGCTGGCTGCCTATTATCACTCACGATGATATTACTAATTGTGGTGAACTGACTGGATTATGCAGAAGACTGTGCACAGGGAATGAGTGAGAAGACAGAAATATAATAATTCCCATTGTAGCATTAAGAACACAATACTTAGCGAAGAGACTCTCTTCAACAATGAATTTATTATCAAGCTGTGAAATCATATATATATATTTCTAGAGTTTGGTTTGTACGAATCACTGGTCTCGTGGAGAACGTCAGTCGTAACTCAGCTGCAGGGAAGGTTTTCTTCAATGAGCGGGAGAGCCGATTTCTCAGTATTTCTGTAGATTGGTCTCCATTGAACTGTAGGTTCATGTAGAGGAGTTTTTTTGGAGCACTGTGTGTTGGCGGCTTCTCTGGTCTGGGTTTCATTGATTTTGTGATAAATCTTTCTGGATAGCCATTTTCAAGAAGGAGAAGACGAAATGAACACTCTTAAGAAAATCCTTCTTGAAAATGGCTATCCAGAAAGATTTATCACAAAATCAATGAAACCCAGACCAGAGAAGCCGCCAACACACAGTGCTCCAAAAAGACTCCTCTACATGAACCTACAGTTCAATGGAGACCAATCTACAGAAATACTGAGAAATCGGCTCTCCCGCTCATTGAAGAAAACCTTCCCTGCAGCTGAGTTACGACTGACGTTCTCCACGAGACCAGTGATTCGTATGAACGTGAAGGATAAGCTACCGCTGTTGGCCTCATCTATGTGCATCTACCAATTCACCTGCTCGTGTGGAGCCAGGTATATCGGCCGTACTCAGCGTTCGCTATCCAAACGCGTCAACGAACATTTACCTTCATGGTTTTATAAAGGAGAAAACCGATGCCGTCGCAGCTCGATCCTTGAACATTTGATCGACTCTGGACACCAAGTCAAACCAGAAACAAACTTCAAAGTTATCTACAGAATACAAGGCAATCTCGCTAGAAGTGTACGGATCAAACTTCTCCACATCGCAGAAGCAATGGCAATTCATCTGCTAAATCCTGAACTCTGCATACAAAAGGAATTCGTTCATTCATTAAATCTACAATGGACGTAATCTTTCTTAATTTCAGTCTTACTAATTGTATTATTTTGTCTTTTTCATTTTATCTTATCATTTTATTATTTCACATCTTCATTTATATTATTCTCTACCCCACCCTTTTGTAATTTCTACCCTCATTAACAATGTTGCTAACTTGACCCACGTCCAATTTCTAGTCAACTATGTCACGTCACTCGATTAACTTACTTATTTTCAACTGTATTATTCTCTAACCCCACCCTTATTTAACTTTAACCACCACTCATTAACACTGTTGCCAACCTGACCTACTCTGAATTGTACTCAACTGTATTACGTCATCCAATTCACTTAATCAATTCTATTTTATTTTCTATCTTAACGTTTGTCTCCAAGCCAAATAATACTTACATTACATAATTATCTAAACTTTATAAATCTAATGTACACACACACAAACGAATTTGTATATATATGTGATTGTACAGCTCAGTGAATGAATTCGCCGAAAAGAGTCTCTTCGCTGAACGTCTTCTTTTCTTTTATATATATATATATATATATATATATATATATACATGTATATACATGGTTTTCCTTGAGAAGTTATATCCGGTGAGTGAAAGTGAAGTGGCTGCGCTTAATCTTTTATTTACCATTCTCACAATGTCGTCGCCTTGTCTATAATGTATCCTGCAGCGTTATCAGTCTCTCTATCCTGAACAACCTCTTCACTGGTGCAGTCACAGATTGACAAGTACCCCTGATGTGGAGTATTGTGGAAGAGGAGATGATAGATAATGGGTTATCATGATCCCAGTCAGCTGAAGAATACAACAGAGAGTGGTGCCGAAGGGGATGAAAGAGATGGATTGTATTATGACCGGAACTATGACCTAGTAGACTCTGAGAGAACGCCAACTTCAATGTGCTGGCTAATCTGTTCTAGTCGCACATCACCAGCAACAATAACACCTCAGGGCCACAAAGAGAGAAGAGAAGACTGGGCGTCTCGAAACTGTCTAGAAACAACAGTCAAAAAAGGCTGACAGAGATTGCGTATATATATATATATGCTTAATATGACCTTGAGAAGAATTAATGTCATTGGTAAATAAGGACGGTGAACAACCAATAGGATTTCAAAGGTCATAATTAATCAGTAAGTAGGGTGATAGAAATACAAACAGACATGTAAAAGTGACATGTAGATAATCAGGTATATATATATCAAATCGGAAATAAAATAAGGCGATTATTGAATGACATTACCACATCATGTCCTCAACTAAAACCCAGACAGTCATTCAAGATCCCCGTGGAGAAGATTATGGGGGGTGGGGGGTGGAAATGAAAGTTCGTAGGAAGCATGGAAACCAGCTGTGAGTGATAACAAAGAGAAGTGTCATTGAAGCTCAGTGTTCCGTTCGATAACACAAGAGGCGAGTACTAGTAATATTGATGAATATATATCTCATTTTTGTTCAATGAAGTGATTCTCATCAATTGCCTTTTCACTAGTTCTGAATGACTGATTGTTTTTTTATCGGTCTTGCATATTTGGTTGGTTTAGTGTCTTACTGTTTCACCTCATTTTCTTACGCCTATTTTACGTTTGCTAAAGTGGTTGAAAACAGCTGAATGCAAAATGCCAAAAAGTTCAATAACAAAGCATCTTGTGGACTACGGACATGATATCAACTCAGTGAAGTCATTCACTGTTATTGTCATTACTAGACAAAGAAACAGGAGAATGCTTCCAATTGAGGAGGAGGCTTGTGAAATTCGACTTTAAAAACCTGGTCTCTGTGTACCAAGGGAAATAGTTGTCACTCTGAATCTACCATTCTAATACGTTTTACTTATTACCTATAATTATTATTGTTAACACTTTATTCTACCTCTTATTATTACTATTATTCCTGATTTATTTAAAACTATCTTTCGTCAGTAGCATTATCTTAAGTCGTTTCACAATTTTTATTATTTTTAAAGAATTGATTTCTAAGGATTAAGTTTGTTTTTGAGTTTGACAACGGATTGATATCAGTAAGAGAAACATTTAAAACCAGAACTGGAGTACTGGACAGTTATTCCACCAGCCTAGTTTGGAAATCATCGGCGGTACGACCCCACCGCCAGGGTTCAAACCCAGAACGGAGTTTCCTGGAGTTCTAGTGAGAAGTTGTGAACAGTGAAGTTCATCCAGTTGGGAGTAAGGATGAATTTCCCTCCAGTGACACTAGTTGGTGGTTGCACTAAAAATCACAAAGTGGTCGAAGTTAGAATTTACTCACTAGCCATTGAATTGGGTTTCAGTGGCTGACTGTTATACCAGCCTGCTCCGTAATCGGAAGGTCCTGGGTGCGTACTGCCGATGAGCCCCAAACTAGGACGAAACAGCAGTTGAGTACTTCCTGGTTTTCAATGGTTCTCTAAATGATATCAATTATTATTATTACTACTAATATTATTCAGTTCGGAATTCTTGATAGATTCAATTTCTTTCACATACTCACGACTAGTTTTTTATCTAAGCGATGTAATTGTAGCGCAATACATTTTATCTTAATTTTAATCTTTCTTGATCCTTCCCCTTTATCTATTTGAACCATGACTTGAAAAATAAGAAACTGTTCAGCCAGAAGGCGAAAGACAAACTATCGCATTAGGCCACCTCAGCGTGCATATACCAGTTGACTTGCTCTTGTGCAGCTGAGTACGTTGGCCGTACCATGCACCGACTTGAAAAACGCGATCGTGAACACTACCCAGCGTGGCTAGTAAAAGGAGACCAAAAAAGGTGCATACAGTTCAGTGACAGAACATCTGGTCAATTCAGGATATTCAGCGCCATTCGAGAAATCCTTCAAAATAATATACTAGATTCAATCAAACCTTTCAAAAGGGAGTGAAATTAAGACATCTGGACATAGCTGAGACACTAGCTATCCAAAAGCTCAAACCCACGATTTGTATCCAACCCCTGTCCCTGCTATGGCCATCATAAACAGGTAATTCTTGTAGTAATGACCATCCCATCGCCTTTCTTATCTAACTTATTTTTTACTTTTTTCCTTCACGTTCCCAGTGGAACATACGGCTTGAAGCTAGAGCCAGCTTGAAGTTTCTGTAGCAGTAGTGTTTATTTTTACAGGATGAGGTTGCTAGCCTCATTCATGTCCAACCTTTACTCTTCACCAACTTTTATTACTGGTTTGGCGAGGTTAAGGAGTGCGTTGGTCAGGGATCGAACCCCAAACCATGTGCATGGTCGGTGAGTATCCTAACCACTATACCACCGACTCACTTCTTCACACAGTGACACACCCATTGACTGGGTATTGGTTTTCAGGGGAACCAAAACACACCCATCCATGCTTCTTGCAAGACGAGACTGGCATGCAGGACCATCCTGTAGTGCAACCACTCGAGAGCCCTCTCTCCTGTTTATTCATGCTATTTTTAAGTTTTTCTTAATCTCTGTTTACACTACCATATTTTCATATCCAAACTTCGTGTTTATTTTGTCATTTTACTATTTTTACATATTTAATCCCTAATAGCATAAACAATTATTCATCACATTAGTTCTTATCCAAACATCCTGTCTATTTTGTTATTTCTACATTTCTAACCATCAATTGCATAATGTCAATCTTCCTAGTTATTATAATGCTACTTTGTTTGTTTTATCCATCCCCTGTTTATTATGGCATTCTAATTCCTAATTTTAATTTTGATTAATTTTCCCCTTAACCGGAAATTATTCTGGAACTTTCTCATCCATTTGCTATAAGCACACGAATGTACATACAGCCTCCTAGTTGATGTTGACTTCGTCGAAAGGCGAATTTTCTTCGCTGCAGCAATTTTCTTCTTAATAAATCCTGCTTTATTAACAACACCTTTTGTTGTTGTTGTTGCTTGTTTTAAGTATAAATGTTTCCAGTGCTTTTCCTTCCAACTTGTAGACAAACAAAGGAAGTGTCTTTGTTAGTTAACCATCGAATCAGAATATGCCTACTATTGATTATATCATATACATACATAAACAAATACATATTGAAGAACATTGGTAGGTTAAATAACCTTATCAATTTCCCAACATCACGTGGTTTAATAGTGTGGTGTATTAGTAAATGCAGGAGATATGGAAGTGTCGTTTTTTTGTTGTTGTTATTTTCGATACAGAAGTCAACAATCAACAATCTTGATTGCAAGAACAACAAAGTTCGGCGAAGAGTCTATATTCTACGCGGAATTCATTAACTCAGCTGTACAATCGCATATATATATATATATATATATATATATATATATATATAAAGCGCATCTCAAACAAACTACAGACCTTCATTAACAGCTGTCTTCACTCAATACTACTCAAGATCAGATGGCCGACCAGAAAAGATCAGCAACACGGATCTCTGGGAGCGAACCAACAGGGAACTGATTGTGAAACAAATAGGAAGGAAGAAATGGAGATGGATTGGCCATACTCTGAGAAAACAAACCATCAAGTGACATCACTAGACAAGCCATAGCTCGAGTGGAACTCGAAAAGGGGAGCGGACGGCGAGTTGGTCGTCAGCGATAGGGTGGGGTGACTTGGAGGAGGTGATGTGAAGAGGAGATGAAAGTGTGTGTGTGGACAGACTTGGAGCGGGGTGAAAAAGTTGGCAGAGAACCGCAGGCAATGGAGACGTGAGTGGCTGAAGCCCTATGTTCCTCTAGAAATTAAAGGATATAATAATAATAAAACCAAAAATAAAACAAAAATTACTTAGATATAAGAATAAAACTTGTGCATTGTGGTGGGAGAGTATAATTCCATTATGGGTTGAATTTGTTTTGATAAAGTCTCACACAGTGTAGTGTTATGCAGTGAGTAGAATTCACTGATGACCACGTTTCGAGCAGCCCAATTAATTACTGTAGCTCATAATCATATCAAGATACTCACTCACACAACTTTCTAGCTTAGTTTGTACATATGAACTCATTAGTAAAGCGAATAAAATTGACATTTGAATCGGAAAATGAACAAGGAGAATTGACTGTGATGTCAGAATGTAAAATAATAAAAAAATAGAAGAAGGTAAACTACACACCTAGCGGCGTTTATAAAAAGCCAACGCATTCTGCTAATAGATAACTTAGACTTGAATTCATCTCATCCGTTATCCGTCTGTGAAGGCTGGCTTTGTTGTTAAGTGTTTAACAAATCAAGCAGTAGCGCTAAGTAGTACAACAAAAAACCTAAATGATGAAATGAAACAGATAGAAGAATAGCTGGTTGGAGTTAAATGACTAACTATCCTATAAAATACATTAGAAAGATCAGTAAAAATCAAAAGCAATGTAAAAATAATGGTGAAACTAATAATGATAACGTAAATAAGAGAGAATATAAGGCATCCACAGTAGTTTTACCATATAAGGAGGGGGACATCTGAGACGAGATCCTCACCACGTAGGATTCCTAATAAAGCAGGAATTAGGGTGGTGGCATTCAAACCTACAAACTCACTCAGGTAGGACAAGCTCTGTAGGTCAAAGGACCCTGTAGGTTGACTTAATTAGACAAAATAATATAATTTACAAAATACCCTGCAATGACTGTGAGTGAGGTTAACTATGAGTGAATTAAAGTGTCTTTAAAACGAAAGTTTACTTCAGCAGTATTAAATGCTACGATTATGCTGATGTTATCACCAACAATTTTCCACTTTTGAAAATAAGTGCTTCTCTACAGCAGCCGACATATTAGGTTGCCTTGGAGATAAATAATTTTATCAAGTAACTTTACTTTTTACTATGTAATTCTCAAATAACCTTAGCTCCTCCTTAAGAAAGCCCCTTAAAGCCAATTACTCTATCTCTGTGATCCAAACACTTTACTAAATTGTGTTTATCTCTCAACGGTTACAAAACTCAAAAATGTGCATCCTGACCAGTCAATATCCGTTCGAATGAAGCAAAAAGAAGAAGAACAACAACAGTGGTTTCTGCAGAATAAGAAGATGGTACCATCATTGTTTATTTCGTTGGCTTCTCATCAGCCAAAATGGGCGAAGTTAAACTTTCGACACCACTAACTACCAATCAGCGAATTATTCAATGAGGTTCACGAACGCAGTTCAATGTTGTATAGCGCTTGATTTATTTCTAATGCGTGACCTTACAAGGCTATTGTTGCAATTCGAGGAGGTTAGTGTTTTCCAGTATTTCCAGGATTTGAGTTGCTCCGGAAAGAGCGAATTTGTCTGTGTGGTGGTATCATGACTTTAAAAAGCTATACCAAATCAACTGATGGGTTTGTTCATCGTTGTGCTATATGTTTGAAGCCTACTAACGCTGGAGAGAGTAAGCTGATAATTTTAATATTTCGTAGGAACATTTTTCGCTAGGTCGCTTCTCTCCCTAACCCAGATTTTGTATATCTGCATCTAATGGGTGTTGAAACAGGGTGTGAGAGCAGCAGGGTAATAGGTTTGTATGACACCTCCCTCCGAAAGGGATTCGTCGAAAGGATAGCAGATAGAAAAGCAACTACTCTTATGCCTATTATTACCAGACTTGTTTAGCGGGGGTCAATTATACACACCGATGAGTGGAAAGGCTACAATTCACTGTCATCTCTGGGATATATTCATCATAGAGTCAACCATTCAAGTGATTTTGTGGATCCTGTTACGAGGACATATACAAATTCTATTGAATGATTTTGGGGCAGGTTGAAAAATAGGATAAGGGCTATAAGTGGATCTCATTTATAGTCATTTGGATGAATATAGGTACAGGATATGGTGTAACTTCTCCATTGACAGTCCCATGCTAAACTGGGAGATGTTTCTCTCACATGTTCGAGAAAGATATCCCATGTAACTTTTTTATTCTCTATTTTATGCTTTTTTTCTATAAATATACATTTCCATTCATCATATATGCCTCTTTAATGTGATTGGTCCATTCAAGGTCGTTTGGTGATTGGTTGTTAGTGGTGTCTAAAGTTTAACTTTGCCCCAAAATGAATACAGCCGAAAGACATTATTCAGTTTATGTAAAGAAACAATTATGACATTGGTGAAATCAACTACAACATTAGTTCTTTTAACAAATCTGCTCGGAGTACTAAAGATAAATCTGGAGCAAAAGCGTTTCCATTTCAATTCTGGTTAAATTCAAACTCCACGGATTGTTAATAAATTTCTCACGATTTTCTGATAAGGCGTCAGAAAATTTTCACCTTCTCAAGGATTCCAACAGAGTTTTATAAATGTTCACACTTGTTTTCCGTTGAAAGTTTTGAATAAAATTGACAAATTTGGTCCGGAATACTATATTCAAACCACTGACAGCATCATCGAAGGAACAAGCTTCAGTTATGAATTTTGAAATTGGATATACTGTTGATTCAATATGTGATTTTGTAATACGTTAAAGATTTTTGAGAGGAGGTGGTAGTTTGCAAATGCCTAGTGATTTGATGAGTTGGTCAGGGAAGCAGTAAGACTGAAAGCATTTATTGTAAAATGCCAACCGAGTTACTTCTCAGCATAGTCTGCAACGAACCGGCACCAAGTGATTTGGTGACTTGAAAGATTCTGCGGGGAGATGAGTTTTCCGAAAATTCATACATTTATGCCATCTTGGTGAATTTGAATCAAGCAAGAACAACAACAGTGGTTTGTACAGAATAAGAAGATGGTACCGTCACTGTTTATCCCTTTGACTTCTCATCAGCTGGTTTAAACCTAAGATGGTTGACGTTGTGAATCAATACATTATTTCACCAATTATTGATATAAGTAGAAAACTTGGGCACTGTGGTAGAGTGTAATTCCATTATAGATAAGATTTTATTTTGATAAATCACACAGTGTTGTAATGTTAACTAATGACGTTTAAAGCAAAAATTATTTCGGCTCACAATCATATCAAGTCACTCACACACTTTTTGCTTCATGTATATACATGAGTGAAATTGATGATATATTATTATTATTATTGTTCCCTTGGGTTCCTAGTGGAACATAGGGCTTCAACTGCACGTCTCCACTTGCCACTTCTGTCTTCTGCTGTACTTTTCACCTGCATCCATGTTAGTTCATACTCTTTCAACTCCTCTTCACACGATCTCCTCTATGTCATCCTTGGACGTCCCACTCACCGCATCCTTTTCGGGTTCCACTCGGGGGCCTGACGCGCAATGTCTACCAGCGGCCTCATCACCAAGTGTCCAACCCGTCTCCATTTTCCCCTGCATATTTGTTGGGCGATTGGTTCTTGTTTTTTTGTTCCCATAGTTTGGCTGGTTGTTGATGATTGTTTCCGGCCCGGCCGGCCATCTGATCTTCAGTATAGAGCCAGCGAAGACAGCTGTTGATAAAGCTCTGCAACAGGCTGTTGGAAATATTCCTTGTGACCCACCCGCCTGACAAGTTTCTGATCCGTATAAAAGAACTGACTGATTGGCATGACGTTGTTTGTATTGAAAATCCTACCGAATTTTGCTGTTGATTCTGAGTTGAATGACGAAGATTGGTTTTCCAGATTGGTTTCAGGTTGATGAATGTGTTTCTCGCCTTCCCGATTCTCTTTCGATTTGATATTTTCGTCCGTTCCAACTTCCTCTGGTTGAGACAATGCTCCTTAGATAAGTGAATGAAGTAACCTCTTTCAAATCCCTCCCCCCGTTGATGGTGATTGGCGCTGGATGTTACTGCTATTGTTGAATGATGATTAGACATTTCAATAAAATCACTCAATATAAGATAATGTACATTCAGAAATAATAATATGAGTGTTATTAATCAATTACAATCAAATGGGAAATAAGACGAGTGTTTCTTTTATAGTCAAAATAAGTAACTTGTTAGAATGTTGTGATGTACGTGAATGGAAATAGAATTTTAAGATTATTTATTATCCTCCTGTGATTTGACTGACTGACTGACTGGTGGTAATAATACCTTCCATGCATATTTCTAGTATTTGCGTTGAGTCATTTCTGTTGCATGTGCTGGGTGTGGATTATTCGACGAACCAGGATTCAGTAATCAATCTCTCTCTCCCTTCATCCTCTTATATTACTTCTTAGAATTTTGACTCCGTTTCACCCAATGTGTGGTTGTGTGTTACTGCATGCAGTACGACTGCTGAGATTTTTTCTAAATTACTTATCTTCTTGAGGTCAATCATTCTAACCTCAGCTAAATTGTTATGTTTCAGCAATCTGACTACCCCTGATCTACTAGTCTAACCTATGGAGTTGACTGGAAAGTATTTTGTAAATTACATGATTTTGTCTAATTGGGTCAGTCTACAGGGACCTTTAACATAAAGAGCTTGTCCTACCCAAGTGAGTTTGTAGGTTTGAATGCCACCAGCTTAATTCCTGCTTTATTGAGAATCCTGCACAGGGTCTCGTCTCAGATGTTCCCTCTTTATATGATAAAACTGCTGTAGACGCCTTATATTCTCTCTTATTAATGTTATCATTATTAGTTTCACCATTATTTTTATTTAGACCGTTTTTATCAAAATAAAATCTTATCTGTAATCGAGTCATTTCATCAATGTCATAATTGTCTCTTTACATAAACTGAATAATTTCTTTGTGCTGTAAGCAGCTGAGGTGAAGAGAAGCCAATGAAATAAAAACAATGATGGTGCCATCTTCTTATTCTGTGCAAACCACTGGTGTTGTTGTTGTTGTTCTTGCTTTATTCAAATCCATTAGATTCACCATCCTCTTTCCCAGTCATAACAACGTCTAAGAATTAAAACACTGTCATTTCTTTCAGTCTCTGTATGGAAAAATGTGTTGCAGAATGCGTCGAGTAATCTACGTCTCCCCCACCCCCACTAAATAGCTCAAGAAAACAATGAAGGACTTATCGAAAAATGAGCGTTATTCATCGGAGAATATTTATTCATACTGAGTGCTTCTTACTTGTATATTATACAGTTATAATCCACAGCTTTTAAAGGTGACAGAACCGCCTTGAACTCAATACAGGTATCTCAAAATAAGAGAGATTTCTTTCGTTTAGGAATTATCTCAGAAACCTACTTAAGAAATCCACGTTAACATGGAAGCAAGATTAGATCTCCTAATGAAATTCTTGATCCAGAATGCTTATCCAATGAAATAAAATTGTGTCTTTCCGTTAAATTTCCAAGAAAATGCGAAGTATGAACCGTGAATTCAAAAATAACATCTATTAAAGAAGGATCTCATACACCCTGAGAAGGCTATTCAAACGCAGCATCGTGGGGATTAGAGTTTTCTAGCCTGAAGAATAAGATCTCACGGTTAACCGACTGCAGGTGAGTTTACCAGTCTACTTGCCTCTCTGGAGTCAGGTATATCGGTTTTTAGATGAGAGTTTTGTCCGAAAGGGTTCGATATCACTCTCCTGCATTGTCATGAAGAGATGTGAGAGGAGTTATAAGAAACGCAATATCTGTACGTCTCTCCAGCTTCTTCTTTCAGAACCGAAATTACGCCTCATTTTTGAAGCCAGATCTTTGGATACAGAAGAAAATTGTCCAAAGACACCCTCCTTCTTTCCTTGCCTTAACCCGTTTATTTAAAATTATTAAAAAATAAAAGTAGATTAAAACAGTATATTACTTTCGTCCTTATTACGTAATATCACCACATCTTTTCCTTATTTCTATGCACTCTTTTGATGATGATGATGATGATGATAATTCGTGCCTTAAACACAACATTTTGTCTGATTACGTAACTCTTTTCTTTTTAAACATACATCTTTACTATGATCAAGAACTTTGTCTTTATTCTGTTAGTGGCTGTATATTTCATGTGTAAAAGTGTCATTGAGATGGTATATTGGATTCCGAGGGAAATATGGGGCTAAGGCAGTATACCTCCATTTCAATCTGTTCTCTGTGGTCCATTCAAACTGACTCCTCCATGCCAGCATCGGATGCCCAACTCCTCTTTCTCCATGCGCTGTATGGCGTTTGATGTCACTGAACGGTCGTCTCATTGTGTGACCTATCCATCTGCATTTCCTTCGGAATATTCACCGGACGATGGATTCTTGATTGTTTCGTTCCCTGAGTTCCTTCCTGGCCATCTGATCTTCATTATGGAGCGAAGGCAGCTGTTGATGAAAGCCTGTGGAAGATGCCTCTTGGCGAAACACACGCCAAATCTCTTAACCATATAGAAGCATTGAATGACTTGTTATTCGTGTTGAAAATCCTAGTCTTCGTCATTGTCCTGATCGAAGCAGATTTCCACACTAATTTCAGAGAACCGATTCGATTGTCTGCCTTGATTTTGCCATTCTGCCCTAGACAACTTCATCTGTCTTTCAAATTTATTCTGTTTATAGTAATTGGTGCTTGATGTTGTTGTCGTTGGTTGGTTGGTTGTCTTCGGTATATTCACCTGAAGCCCTGTCTTTGCTGCTTGTTCTGCTAACTGAAACTGGGAAGAAGAGTCGCTTGATATGCTTCTCTCTGTACATCTTCCCATGTGGATTTCTCATTTATTCGAAGGTTTTTCCCCCCATTTACAGCTATTTCTGTGGAAATGTAGAGCACAGTGGAGTAATTACGACGGACATACATCTTTGTTAGCAGAGAAGTCATGATTTATGCATGCATTGACAAGTTTTGACTCATTTATTTATGGCTGAAATTAGACGACCAATCTGATTTACTTATTAATGGCTTGAATTCCTAAGGTGTTGTAAATATGACATAGGATGTACTTTGCCTAATAAGAAATTGTTACGGTTGTTCTTGTCGTTCCAGTCATCGTTTTTCCCAGTCTGCCTAATATGTTGATCTCAATGAGGCTTAATGGTCTACGAGCTTACTTTGTTACCGGAAGGTCCTGGGTTAGAAACCCGGTGGGATGCGCACTGCCGATGAGTCCCAGACTAGACTGACGAAACAGCTGACTGTCCTGTAAGTACTCCAGTGCTGATTTTCACTGGTTCTCTAATCGATATCAGTCTGTGTTCCAACATGAAAAACGAGTCAAATCCCAAAAAATCAACTCTTAAAAACTAACCTGAATCTGTCTAGTGACTGGCTACTATACAGAGTCCCTTGGACTTAGTTCTAATGAAAAGTAGCGACCACTGGGATCCATCCTGTCGAAAGTGAGGACAAATGTTCGCTAGCGAGGACACTGGTTGGTGCCAGTCGCGCTAAAATCACTAATTTGTGGAATTCAGAATTCATGGACTGGCCATCGAAGAGTCGGATCCCAGTGGTTGAATGGTCTACGAGCTAGCATCAGCCCCAACGGGTTGATCTCTTACGAAATCTCAGCACGAATACAGAGGGCTCGTTTCGCATTTGCCAGTTTATGCTGACTCTGGCGTAGACGAGATGTTCGACTATCGACCAAAGGGCGGATGTACTGCTCATCAGTCCGCTCCGTCCTCCTTTATAGCCAGCTGTGAGACCTGGCCACTGAGAGTGGAAGACATGAAAAGACTAGCTGCCTTTGATCATAGGTGCCTGCGCTCTATTTCCCGTGTAAAGTGGCATAATAAGGTGAGCAATATTGAGGTTAGGCGTCGAGTTCTAGGTAAACAGGGGAAATCAATCGACGAAGTCGTGAAGTTACATCGACTGAGATGGTTAGGACACGTGTTATGTATGCCTAGTCATCGCCTTCCTCGACAATGGGCAATGTTAGCTGATATAAGGTCAGGCTGGAAAAAGGATAGTGGAGGTCAAACAAAAACTTGTCACCAGTCAATGAAATCCACAACAGTTAGTCTATGCCACGTAGGAAGGTGTAGACTTCCAGGCTGGGGTCCTCGGGACGGTAAAAATCTATGGTTGGAAACAATTGGTGACATGGCTCAAAATCGTTCTCAATGACTGGCGCAGATGCATCCACTCCTTGTGACTTATGATTTCCACTGAAACTGTTTTGTTCTTCGTTATTACTCCTCCTTTGTCTCACACCTCTGTTTACTGTCTCTATTATGCTTTTCTTCTACTTTCTTCTCTTGCTTCACGTGCTACACGGAGTGTGGCGACTTGAACTGGTGCACATTTGTGCAAAGTTCTATGTCGGAAACAGACAGACAGACTACGAGCTAGCCTGCCTTGTAATCAGCCTGTCATGGGTTCGAACTGCAGCGGTGATTGAATACCGTTGAGGCGTCTCAGACTAACCTGACGAAACAGCTATCCAGTACTCCCAGCTACTTATTAACCTCGGCTGGTTTACTAGCTCGCTAGTTTTCTAGTCGGTACCAAGCTCGAGGAAAGAGGGATGGTTCGACGTTGGGGCTAGCGACTCTACAGCGGAAAATCAATCATAACGCTACAGAAACTTTTACGCACAGGAAAAATATTAGAAATATGATCTCAGTGTGGGAGATATATTTTCAAGTGATAAGTTTATTGTAGTGTTGTGTGTTCTGAAGCTATGGGAATTAATTCGAGATAACAATCTTATTTAGAAAATCAAAACAAGTGATTCAGCGAAGAGACTCTTTTCAACGAATTTATTATCAAGCTGTACAATCGTATATATATGGGTTTTAAGAAGTTATATCCGGTGAGGGAATTGAATCATAGGTGTGAATGCATAAAATAATAATGTAATTAAAACTAAAATATTTGTGATTATATTCATAGTTAAATGTCAAGTGGCAAAGCAAACTGATGTCATATATAGAGTAATTCATAGGATGGATAAAACTTGAAAAAGGATGTGCAATTATAGGATTAGTAGACAAATCGAATAAAATAAAAACGTTACGTAATATGGTGTGAAATTTGATAACATAGAATTTGAATAAGGCATTTAGAAGACAAATTTCACCGCGAGATGATATCGTCATTTCGTAGTTTCTTTACAACCGCTTCACATCTAACATGGTTAACAATGATAAAATAAAGTTCATGACGATTACTCAGTTAAATAAAAAACAAAAGTACATACTAATGACCAATCATATTTGAACAGGTCGGGTAGTCAGTCCATGGTAGGCGAAAGTTGAAGTCTATTGATTTTTGTACATACAGTTTAGGCTGTATGTGATTAATCCAAAAAGGCTTCCATCACCTTCAATAATAATTGTGAAACAGTCATTAATATTGATTTTGTGACGTGACATTAATAAGTGTTTTGTAATGGATGATGCTGGATTTCTATTCACATTGATTGCATTGGGATTTTCTACGTGTTTTAGTAACCATTTGAGAACATGTTCCTTTAGACGACAACATTGGAACATTCTATTGGTCTACACCTATATGAGTGTCACTGCAACTGTAGGTGAACTTGTAGATACAGTTTGAAGTAGAGTCCACAGAATTTCGTCCTTTAATCGTAGGAACAGGGATCGAAAATGTTCGACATGTGAGAAAAAGAGATGTGGCGGTGTAGAATGTGCGTTTGACGGCTGACCGAAGTCTTTAAGCCAGCTGTCAGCTGCATAATCTGGTCACCTTTGAATGGTAGGTTAATAGAGATAGCTTTCTTTGGTACAGAAGCTGTCTTTTCGAGATGTGGTCTTTCCTTACTGTGACAAGTGATAGGGTTTTCTGGATAACCACTAGCTAATAAAACTGAATGTGTATGTCGAAGCTCATCTAACATAGAATTTAACGTTGTAAAAAATAATCGATTTAGAATGACAAGTGGAACAAGTGAAATAATACCGGGGACAGTTCAAAGTGAGAGTAGTAATAATAACAATTGACGTAATAAGGAAGAGTATACAAATTGAATAGACGAAATGAAAAATGAAAAAATTGGTAGAGCTACAATATGATTGGGGATTACCATACTTTAGCATAGAGCGATTCAGACCATGCAAGCTGGAGGGGTTGAATGAACTTCTTCTGTACACAGAGATCTGGCTTTTCTGTTGCGATAGCCAAAGACGGCTTCAGAAATACAGATGTGTCAGGTACGTAGGGATTTGGGTAAATTACCTTTCGCCTTGTAGATGACTTTAAAGGCTGAGGCTATAGAGATAGGGTGATTATTATCGACCAGATGTTCAATGATCGCGCTTCTTATTGCTCCCCCTCTACCTCTTTTTAACCATGCAGGATAGTGTTCTTGCACCCTCTTGGACAAAACTCGAATCGAACGACCGACATACCTAACTCCACACGAGCGCGTGAATTGATAAACGCACACAGAGTTGATCAACAGCGGGATCTTGTCCTCCAGGTTATTGAACAATAATGGTCGACTGGTAAAGGCTATTCTCAAAGATGCAACAGGGAGTGTGAGATCCTTCTTTTCATGCTGTCGGAAGTTAAGTCACCTTTTGATTCCAAGCTCATGTACAGTATTTTCTTGGGTGTGGATAATAAATCACATTTCATAGGATTTGAATGTATATTCTTGTCTATAAAACGTGGTGGAAATCCATTTTCTATTACTATTATTCATATGTTGATAAACATATAATCTTCAAAAATATTTTCATTTCAACGTTTTATTATGACGTAATTTGGTGTTTACAGCTATCAACACTTCCGTATTAGTGAATAATTTTGATTGATTGATATGTACATGTTATCATTAACCTGTCTGAATTTTCGCTTTTAGATCTATAGCTTAACCATGTCTGAATGTATTGAGAAATAATTTCTTTGTTTATATTTTGTAAGAAAGCCTTCTGCCTGTTTTGATCGTAATTTTGTTATTGCGAAAATATTGCCTGTATCCCTCTGAGACATTGAAATCAATGTTTGTTTAATTCTTCTCCTGGGGAATGGTGAAAACCCTGTTAGTTAAGTAATGTAAAAAGTCTAGTTCAGGTGGATTCATTTTTCTCCAGTGACAAAAATAGATCGTGTTTGCGGAATGAAATGAATTGATTCCCCTTATGATTTTCCTGATTGCGACAGACAGCGGCGGGCAGCGAGGAAGCAGGCATAAAATGGACCCACTTTTACGAAAAAACTTGAAGGATCTGGGCTTCGCCGATGATATATGCCTGATTTCTCACAAACTGGAAGATATGCAAGTGAAAAGGAACAAGTTGGCAGAAGAAGCATCTAGAGAAGATAGGACTTCAGATGAACATAGAAAAAACAGAGGTGATGAAGATCCCTGGCCAACAACAACAGCAACTACAACACACAACAGACAACAATCAGCATAAATGGGAGGAATCTAAAAGAAGAAACCTCCTTTACCTACCTACATACCTGGGAAGCATCGTTTCAACTACAGGTTGACGGAAATGGTGAGGATATCAAAGTGAGGATCCGGAAAGCAAGTCAAGCTTTCATTACTGTCAAGTATGTGTGGAGGTCAACAGCACTACTCAGCATGAAAATGAAAATAAGATCCGGATTGCTATACGGACCAGAGACTTGGTGCGTCACGAAGGGCACTCCCAACAGACTACAGACTTTCACCAACAGCTGTCTTCGCTCAATACTACTCAAGATCAGATGGCCGGCCAGAAAAGATTAAAAACACGGGGATCTCTGGGAGTGAACCAACAGAGCAGGAACCGATTGTGAAACAAATAGGCATGAAGAAATGCAGTTGGTGGATTAGCCATACTCTGAGGAAACCATCAAGTGACATCACTAGACAAGCCATTGCTCAAGTGGAACCCGAACGAGAAGCGACGAGTTCGTTGGTAGTCATTGCGAGGTTGACATGGAGGAGGTCATGTGAGGAGGAGATGAAAGCATGTGGGCAGACATGCAGCCAGGTGAAAACTTTAGCAGAGAACCGAACGCAATGGAAACGTTTGGCTGAAGCCCTATGTTCCTCTAGGAATTAAGTGAAACAATAATAGTAATAATGAATTTAGATAAATTAGTTATAAGAATACGTATTTTGTCTGAATTGTGTATTTGCGCAACACATTTCAAACAATCTGATCACACGCGGACTTGTCATAGGAATATATATATATATATACATATATGTCACTGAATTCTTTCATCTCGTAGAGTCCCCATTACCCATTAATGGTGAGGACAGACGACCTAGTTCCTCTATTACGAAACATATTACAGAGGAGACAGGACATGAAACTGATGTTTACACACGTCTTTTACACCTACGTATAAAACTTGTTTGTGTGCGTCGGTGGCACAGCGGTTAAGACGCTCGCCGACCACGCCTCACATGGTCCGGGGTTCGATCCCCGGCCACTGGACGACGCACTCCTTTACCTCGCTAAGCCAGAAATAATCCTGGTAAAGAGGAAAGGTTGGGCATGAATGAGGCTAGCAACCCCATCCTGTAAAATCAACACTGCTACGGAAACTTCAAGCCTCTAGCTTGGAGTCCTATGTTCCACTGGGAACGTGAAGGAATAAAAAAATAAAATAAAATAAAAAAATAATAAAACGTGCTTGGAGAGGGAGCATCCTCAAGTTTGTGGAAGTCCTAGCGGGCAATTAGAAAGTTTAAACCACCTTTTTATGTGTTCAAAGCAATATGTCGTCATCACACCAACTAAACCTTCCTTCCTTCCTTCGTAAACTTTGTCTTGATCGGCACCAGTCAGGGTAGATGTACTATTTATTACCTCTCTTATTTGGTTTAGTAATTGATCTTCATTGTTATTTTGACCTTCAATATGTCCTAAATTTATTTTCTCACCTCTTAACTCTCTTCACTAATTTTATATATATACATCTTCTTATGACAAGTCCGTATGTGTGATCAGATTGTTCGAAATCTGTTAGGCAAATACAACACTACACAATTCAGACAAATTACGTCTTCAT
This sequence comes from Trichobilharzia regenti, assembly GCA_944472135.2. Taxonomy (NCBI): domain Eukaryota; kingdom Metazoa; phylum Platyhelminthes; class Trematoda; order Strigeidida; family Schistosomatidae; genus Trichobilharzia; species Trichobilharzia regenti. The sequence continues at coordinate 14,588 of CALYDD020000005.1, read as the reverse complement.
TCTTATTGCTTTATCTAAATTCATTCCATTTCGTCTGTTTGATTTAAATCTTCCTCGAAATGTGCATTAGATTGAAAAATCTGTGTACAATTTAGGTAACTGAAGATATCATGTGAACTGTTGTCAAGATTTGACAGAATAGTTCTAAAATAAGATTTTGAGCGAACAATTGTGTTGCCAATATCTTCTTTTTCTTCTTCAGGCTCTACAGTTATAAATCCATGAATAATAGAGTACATTACAGTCCGGTCGCTTTCCACTCGTATTCGACGCATATGTAGCACTGATACTGTGGAAGATGAGTTATACACTTTGAGGAAAATCCTAAAGGAAAATGGATTACCACCACGTTTTATAGATAAGAATATACATTCAAAGCCTACAAAACGTGACTTATCAACCGCTCCCAAGAAAATACTTTACATGAGCTTAGAATTCAAAGGTGACATAGCTTCCGATATCATGAAACAAAGGATATCACAGTCCCTGAAAAGAACATTCCCTGCTGCCTCTCTGAGAATAGCTTTTACTAGCCGACCATTATTGTTCAATAACCTGAAGGACAAGATCCCAATGTTGACCAACTCTATGTGCGTTTATCAATTCACCTGCTCTTGTGGAGCTAGGTACATCAGTCGTTCGACTCGAGTTTTGTCCAAGAGGGTGCAAGAACATTATCCTGCATGGTTAAAAAGAGGTAGAGGGGGAGCAATAAGAAGCGTGATCATTGAACATCTGGTCGATAATGATCACACCCTATCTCTATAGCCTCAGCCTTTAAAGTCATCTACAAGGCGAAAGGTAATTTACCCAAATCCCTACGTACCTGACACATCTGTATTTCTGAAGCCGTCTTTGGCTATCGCAACAGAAAAGCCAGATCTCTGTGTACAGAAGAAGTTCATTCAACCCCTCCAGCTTGCATGGTCTAAATCGCTCTATGCTAAAGTATGGTAATCTCCAACCATATTTCAGCTCTACCAATTCTTCATTTTTTTCATTTTATCTATTCAGCTTGTATACTCTTCCTTATTACGTCAATTGTTATTATTACTATTCTCACTTTGAACTGTCCCCGGTATTTTTTCACTTGTTCCACTTGTCATTCTAAATCAATTGTTTTTTATAACGATAAATTCTATGCTATTAAATTTCACACAATATTACGTAACGTTTTTGTTTTATTCGATTTGTCTACTAATCCTATAATTGCACATCTTTTTTCAAGTTCTATCCATCCTATGAATTATTCTATATATGACATTTATCTGCTTTGCCACTTGACATTTAACTACGATTATAATCACAAACATTCTAGTTTTAATTGAACTTCATATGGTTATTATTATTATTTTATGCATTCACACCTATGATTCAATTCCCTCACCGGATATAACTTCTTAAAAACCACATATATACGACTATACAGCTTGATGATAAATTCGTTGAAAAGAGTCTCTTCGCTGAATCACTTGTTTTGATTTTCTATATACATTACATATAGCCAATAAAGGCAAATGAAAATAAAATCAGAGACTGTATTGGGATGCATGTATAAGTTGAGATGATAGTTCTAAAATATTTGGAGTGCTTCAACTAAACTCTAATCCTAAACACCATAATTTAGAAAATACATACATCTAATCATAAAATTCTAGATACTAACAGTTTGAACAGACACATAAAGGTGTGATCTTGTTAGCTGATGCATAGCAAATCCTGATTAATAAATAAATAAAAATGGATATGTATCACTAATTAATAATACTTGGTCAAAATTCCCGATTGTTTATATCTTTTTATGGAGACGTTAGCAAATGTTTTACAACTATTTTCTCGTTATGTACTCGTCGCTAAATTATTGTTATGGACTGGTCGAGAAACTAATAGTCCTGACGCGAGAAGGCGGAAATCAGAAGACCACTAGGTTTGCGATGATACTTCTATTGTCCAAATACAAGGAGACGAAAATAAATGGTCTCACACCAAAGTGATAAGTAAGTAAAGTCACAAGATTGTGTATGCGAAATATATATGAATGTTCCAGACAAAGCGTGGGAAGAAATCATTAGACAGTCTTAACATGAATGGCTAATTATAATGGAGTGTCGATGCAAATATACATAGCGAATATAGCAGACATGTCAACAACCACCATATATGGATATATGTCACCAAGCAACGGACTGTCAACAAACACTCATATTATATATAATATAATATAAGGAGAATATACATTGTTAAAGGAGACAAGTTCATACAAGTGAAGTGGTCACAGACTAACCGAGCAAACAGAAAGAGAGACCAACATGCACACACACACATAAATATATAAATGTGGATACATATCATTTCTACACACATACACACTCTGTTTAAAGTGTTTAACAAAGCTAGACCAATATTTGTAAGTCCGAGGTCAAATTTTGATCACAACTCACACAATTTTGTTCATTATACATGTTGATACCTGTTTGGATAAAGTTTTTAAAAACAAGAGATATCCCCTTTTTTGTATATAAACATCTTTTATGTTAATTTTAATTAGTCTCCCTGAAGAAGTTCTGACCAGATTGATGAACACAGGAAACGTTGGAATTACTCATTTCAATCTCGCTGGGATTTTACAAATATATAATTTTTTACAAATTGAAGATATCATTGTTAAAACGATTTTCATTCTGTTGAAGACCGCCAAAAGGAGTAATATTATAAGATATATCCTTGATAGACCACACCTCGCACGTTTTCATGTGGTAAACAGAAAGAGAGTAATAGTAGATTATTGCAATACACAGAAACACCAGCAGAGGCAGCAGCCCAGTTAATGCGTACAGAATAATAATAATCTTTATTCTGGACAGTATATGTATAATATACACAATTTTCAGAGGAGTTCATTGCATGATATTCTCTCCCTTCGTACAATATGTTCAAGTAAAATATATTAATTGACAGTATATCCTTCCTGTGAAACACACAATAGTCTCTGAGTAGCTGAAGCGCGAACCATTCCATTATAATGATATATCTCCTCTGTCACCCTCAAGAAATCCATTCACGATATCTAGTTGAAAGACGATTGTAAGATTACAGGATTTCATCATGAGCTGACACCAGTTAGAGAACCATTGGAAAATCTGGGAGTACTGGACAGCTGTTTCGTCAGCCTAGTTTGGAACTCTTCAGCAGTACGCACCCATCACCACTGTTCGAACCCAGGACCTTCTGGTTACAAGGTGAGCTCCTACACCATTAAGCCAATTAGACCCAATCCAACGGCTCATGAATTGTAACTTCTGCCAATTCACGACATAGCGCGACCCCTAACCAGTGTCTTCGGTGAGTATTTCTCCTCACACCCAACCTGCTGTAACGTACTGGTCACGACTTTCCACCAGAACCCCAGGTAACCACCTACCTGAATATAGCAAGGCGCTAGTGAGCCTCTCATCGATATTCAAATGTCAGCTCATGACGAAATCCTGTAACCAGTCAAATCCCTGTAAACCAACACTTGAACAATTTTAAGCTGTTCAGAAGTACATTTTGAGACACAAGGACATGACTGAAGGATAGTTATCTAATGTATTGGAATACATTACCACCCACAATCAGGCCTTTTCTCGAGTTTAGGGGGAACTTGCGAATCAGAGGCCTGTAAACATTTTAAATACTCGCAAGAATAGATAATAACACTGGAGATTATATCTTCGTCGATTGAAACAAACCGAAGGAGGGAAATATATGTGTAATAGAGAAGTGAGACTCGTTGTAGATAGGTAAATTTGGTTTACCATTTCTCAGATTCTTCATTTGAACATCATTCCCAAATTGGCCGAATATCGCCACATTCTATAGCCTCTTGGATTCTGCACAGTGTTTCTAACATTCTTCTGGCAGTTCTGTTCTCTGATTGCTTTTTATAGTGTCCGAAACATATGGTTGGTTTTCTGAACTTGTTTACTGACGTACTACTTATATCTGATGATAAGTAGCCCTCCCTTCACTCGCCCCCTCATTATAAAGTCTTTCCTGTAACCGCCTAGACTGCCGCACAGAGGTTCTGTTCAGCTGTTCTTCCGGTTTCTCGTCTTCACATTCTTGTAACCACCTTTGGAGCAGACCGGCGTTTACTCCTTTTTCTTTATTGTGCACACTGGACCACATCTCGATGTGACCAAATATGGTCGCTCCCACTTTGGGAGAAGCTTTCCTGATCCTGGTCTACCTCCGGTAGTACACTTTCGTTCTGTACATTTCAAAAAGTTTCCAAGCTTGAGTTGTTTCTTACCAGCTTTCTCGATGTCTGCCTCCCGCTTCACTTGTATGATCTGAATGGCTTGTTTACGTTCACTTGTGCATCTCTTACTATTCCCATGTTATTATTATTATTATTATTTCCTTTAATTCCTAGAGGAACATAGGGCTTCAGCCACACGTCTCCATTGCGTTTGGTTCTCTGCTAACGTTTTCACCTGGTTGCAAGTCTGCCTACATGCTTTCATCTCCTCTTCACATGACCTCCTCCAAGTCACCCTTGGATGACCAACTTGCTGCTTCCAGTTTGGAGTTCCACTCGAGCAATGGCTTGTCTAGTGATGTTACTTGATGGTTTCTTTAGGGTATGATATACTAGTAAGCGTGGTTTCCTCCCATACATTAGCTGGAAGGGCGATTTTTGTTGTTGTCTCCTGTATTGTCGCCCGATGTGCTTGTAAGTCAGTTCCCTAGTTGCCTCTCTCCTCAGCTAGCCACTCCTTGAATATAAAATTATTCTTTTGTCTTAGGTCGCTTATCTGTGGATGATGCGGCGTTGCTCTAATTCTTTTAACACCCAATGCCTCTAGATGAGTCTTGAACTGCTCACTCTCAAAATAAGACCTTTATCCGGCAATATCATCTTTGATACATCATGATTCGTCACCATATATCGAATTACTACCATGATTACGGTCTTGGAGCGTTGATCTAGAATCGACACGGTAATAGAAGTTCCTGGTAGCCTAATTTTTAAGTACGCCCCCATTCTTTAATTCACGGGGTGAAGTGAATCGATTTCCAATTCCTCCAGATGTGCATTCAACTGAAAAAATTTTTTACAGTGCAAGTAATTTACGATGTCATTGACAAAAACAACTGTCATCAGGTTGAAGACCACAAAAGTAGTAATATTGATGGGTACATCCCTGCTACACCACACCTCGCGTCATCAATTTCAATACACCTTTCCACGTGATAAACAGAAAGAGATTAATTGTAGATTACCACAATACACAGAAATACCAGCAGCGGCAGTGGTAGTTCATTGACTGAAGCCTCATTTATGCGTACAAAAGGATTCTGTGATCCACCAGGCTGAGTTGCTATGCTAATTTCTTGTCTCTTTACCACTCATCATTTTATTATTACTGGTTCCATCGTCTCATCGTCTCTGAACATTCTTCATTTCTCAAACACTTTCCTCTATCTATCTTAACAGTTAATAAACAGTATTATTGTTGTCACTTGCATCCTTCCATCCTTCACCGCTTTACCATAATTTCATTCCCCGTCATGATATATACGCTACATCTGAATGGTCCTAACACAACCACCTTACATTCTCACAACATCTTATCACAGTATTCTGTTGAATTATATTGCCTTTGTCTCCATTGAATTTACAGATTGATCTGTCATCTTAATAACCATTTGTACTTTTAATTGGTTCGCATTTCATCCTATTTGGGATTCGTCACCTGAATGTACCTTTATTCTCAGTGAGTGATTATGTTCCCACCAAGTCTCAAACCCAGTGCCCATAGTTTCAAACGCCAAAGCTTCATTCACTAGACCACTTGGGCCACGAGACCCACCTCTTGTGCAACAGTTTATGTTAATTTATTTGGATTTTTAGATTCTCCCATCGCTTCATCAGACCGAAGTGCTCGATCTCAGGTTGACATGTCGGCGACTTCTTGTGCAGATGCTTCGACGATTTCTGAGCATGTAATTAGAATTTAATTGGTGGATGGATGAAATGCGCTTTATCCTGGATTATTCCACTACTAGTCACCAATTAAATTATAATTACATGCCCAGATATCGACGAAGCATCTGCACAAGAAACCGGTATGCCAACCTAAGATCGAACACTTCGGTCTAATCAATCGATGGGAAAATCTAAAATTCAATTAAACATTTGTACTTTTGTTTGTAATGAGTTGATTGTCTGAGAGCTTAGATACTGCCCGGAAGCCCAGACCGAAGCAGGTGGTCGTTGTCTTAAGGGACCACCCCACCCCTCCCTGAGCCTATGACTTGGAGTCTAATCCGCAAGGCAGCGGACCAGTGTTAGAAGCTACGTTCCTATGGTTGCCAGCGTCCAATAATACAGGTTCATACGCCATTTGATCCGATTGGATTCTGAAGCCCGTTTACCCCCACAGTAACTGCTTTTAGTCTAATCGCTATCCGAACTACCTTTTCAGGCAGTTTAACTTGTTGGATCACTGCGGTATTCAAGTTCGATCGCCACGACAGGGTAGCAGTTGTTGGCCGGGGTTTTGCAATACATAATGGTAACTTCATGAACTATATCAACTTTCCTTCAAAGTATCTTTCTGATTTAGATGTGGAAATATTTACTCATTTTTATAAATTTGAGCAGAGAAAGATCAAACACTGGCTCAGAATAAAATGAAACTATTTTATCTCGTTGGTGGTTCTCATCAGCTGCGCAAAACCTACAACTTTCGTCTATCAACAAGTATGTTGTAGGGGAGTCATAGTGAGATGAAACATCACGCTGATAAGGTAGATGAAGTGTCACAGCGTAAATATATATATATATACCTATCTTGTTGGAGAGAAGTTTCTCGAAAATTAATTGACGAATGTGTTGTTAGCGTGATAACTAAAATTTAGTAATAACGATTACGTAGTTAGATAAGAGAAGATGAAAATGTGGTATGCAAGATGTTGAAAAAAAAGGTGATGACGATGTAGTGACGCAACGTCAAGAAGAATTATCTCTTATGAAAGTCAAACGGCAGAAAAAATAGGGTGGGGGAGTGGTTGAAAACATAAGTTAATGAAATTAGAAATCATAGGGTTATTAGGGATAAGCCACCAGGGTAATTGAAGTTCAATGATAGTTTCCTTTCGCCGCATAGATGAGTTGTCAGCTCCCAACATCCTCCTCGTTGGTGCAATCATAGATCGACAAGTACCCCACATATGTCACCTGCAACCTGTTATAACTGCACTGAATTAAGGTAAACCCCGTCGCCAATTTGTTATAACTGCACTGAATTAAAGTAAAACCCCGTCGCCAATTTGTTATAACTGTAGGGTATTGAATGAAGACGTTTTCACCTTATTCTGTCTGCGCCTGAACTAATCTGTCTATCTCCTTGTCGTACCTTCCGACTTAGTAAAGCACGCAAATATCAAAAGACAAAGGCTGGACTGTGACTGTGTATTGAGGTGCAACAACGATAAAGAAAGCCATGGTATTTATACATTTTACAACAATATGGACAGCTAACAGCATTTGAAATAATTGACCTTAATAGCCAATAACAAAGTGTATGAGAAATGATAATATGCCATATGTGCGACATTGACAGTCAGTAACAAAATGTGTGGGAATGATAATATACCATATATGCAAGTTTAAACAGTCAATACCAAAATATGTGGGATCCTATCACAACCGTGCATACCAATTCATATGTATCTGTGACAGTGGTTACATTGGAAGAACAGAAAGAAGGGACTATGTAAGATACTTTAGACACTTAACAAGGAGCTACCTGCTAAAGGGACGAAGTTGTTCAAGCCCTTCAATTACCAAAACACCTGATACACACAGGACACTGAGTAGACGTGCTGGTATCATTGAAAAAAATTACTAGACAGAATAGGTGAAGTTTTCTTCGATTTACTTTGACTATCTCTCAATAGAACGACTGAAACCTGACCCCTATGCCTCTAAAAGGAATCTGTTGTTGGACTTCACTTACCCTGGTGACTCATCCCTCCTAGTTGTCTCATAGTTTAGGACTCTTCATTAGGATGCACACCAATAAAGTGATCCACAAGTGATCGAACCACGGGTTCTTCAGGTTGTGTGAGTAAGCTCGTTGGCCATTCAACCACTTGGGCTACAGTTTAGTGATTCATGAATTATAACTTTGTAAACTCGTGATGCAGGGCTACCTACCCTCAACCAGTGTCTTCGATGGGAATTCACTTTATCTTCACATTGACGGACGTCACTGGTCACGACATCTCAATCAGTATGCCTTCAGGAAATAAATTTCCTGACAGTAGACATCAATCACCGGAGATTGGTATTTACATCATGACTTTTCTGTAGGGGTTTGGATTAAATCCAGTGTACATTTCGTCACGAACTAACATTAAATATTCAAGTATTGGTTTGTAGGGATTTGGTTGATTGGTTACAGGATTTCATCATGAGCTGACATCACTTGGAGAACTATTAGAAAACAAGCAGGGAGTACTGGACAGCATTTTCGCCGGCCTAGTTTGGGTCTCTTCAACAGTACACGTGCATGGGGGTTCTAACCGTATGTAACCAGTCGAACGATTCCCTAAAAACCAATACTTGAATATCAATGAGATGCTCACAAGCTACTGGCCCTATTCAGGTAGGTAGTCACCTGGGGTTTTAGTGGGAAGTCGTGACCATTAGGGTGCAGCAGGTCGGGTATGAGAACAAATACTCGCCAGCAATGACATTGGTTTGTGTATTGGTCGTGCTATATCGTGTGTGAATTGCCAGAAGTTGAAATTGATGAACTGGCTCCCGGATTGGTGAATCCCAGTGGCCTAATGTTGTACGGGCTGAAACACCTTGTAACCGGAAGGTTAGGACCCTGCAAGTGGGGTGTGTCCGTACTGATGAAGAGTTAGTCCGAAACTAGGCTGACGAAACAGCTGGCTGTCCAATACCCCAGTGCTGGTCTTCCAATAGCTCCCTAACCCATTTCAGCCCATGATGAAATCCTGTAACCAATCAAATCCCCTAAAACCAACACTTGAAAACTTTCTTCGTTTTAACATCTTCCTGTTTGGGAACTTTTCGTTAACCAAAAATAAAATACGTCAGTAACACCCACACAACAGTTAAAACACGGAAGGAATTCCAATGCAAACTTTGTCACATCAACCAACACATCAGTTAGAAAACTGGCGGCCATTGAACAGTCATTTCGTCCCATCTTGGGACTCCTCACTGTACGCATCTATATGTATCTATGTTCTGTCCAACTTTAGTCATCTTAGTAAGCAGAATCTTCCCTTCTTCGTAGTGATTGACCAACCGTAAAATACATGACTCATGTTACCTCTTATTTCCCGACATGTTAGTTAAATGTGACTGTGTTTCCAATAAGTGATAGGTGTGAATTCAGCCTCTCACAAAATGGGTGTTCTAGAGAGAAGTCGTGACCGTCAGGTTAAAGGAGAGCCGGTGACATTGGTAGAAGTTGGCATTCATAGACCAGTTGTTCCCAATACCACTGGTTGGATGATCTACGAGCTCACCTTGTAACCGGTAGGTCCTAGACCCTGACTCCAGTAGATGAGCATTGATGAAGAGCATCAAACTAGGACGAAACAGCTGTCCAGTACTCCAATGCTGAATTTCACTGGTTCTCTAGTTGATATCAATCCATGGTCTAACGTGAAACCAAAGAATGCCTACAAACCAATTCCTGAAAAAAATTAATCTGATGTTCGCTAGTGACTGGCTATAGGTCGAATTCGACTGTAGTCCCAGTGAAAAGTCGTGGCCGGTGGGGTCCATTAAATAGGGAGTGAGGACAAATGCTCGTCAGCATTGATATCGATTGGTGCCAGTTGCGCTAAAATCACGAATTTGTGGAAGCTAGAATTCATGGACTGGCAACCGAGGAGTCAGATCTCAGTGGTTGAATGGTCTACCAGCAATATTGCCTTGAGTCTTGAGTTTGAAACTCAGTGGGTACGTACTGCTGATGAGTCCTAAACTAGGATGAAACAGCTGTCCAGTATTCCAGGGATGATTTTCAGTGGTCCTCTAACTGTTATCAATCCATGGTCTAACCCGAAACAAATATTATTATTTTATTATTATTTCCTTTAATTCCTAGAGGAACATTGAGCTTCAGCCGAAAGTCACCATGGCCTTCCGTTCTCTGATAAAGTTTTCACCTGGCTCCAAGTCTGCCCACATGCTTTCATCTCCTCCTCACATGACCTCCTCCATGTCAACCTCGCAATGACTACCAACGAACTCGTCGCTTCTCGTTCGGGTTCCACTTGAGCAATGGCTTGTCTAGTGATGTCACTTGATGATGGTTTGTTTCCTCAGAGTATGGCCGATCCACCTAGCTCCATTTCTTCCTGCCTATTTGTTTCACAATCGATTCCTGCTGGGTTGGTTCGTTTACTACCTGAGATCCCTGTTTCTGATCTTTCCTGGCCGGCCATCTGATCTTGAGTAGTATTGAGCGAAGGCAGCTAGCTGTTGATGAAGGTCTGTAGTTTGTTTGAGGTGCTCTTCATGACGCGCTGGCCAAGTCTCTGATCCGTATTGTGAGTAGCACTGACTGACTTCACATTGGAGTTGAAAATCCGGATCTTATTTTCATTTTCATGCTGAGTAGTGCTGTTGACCTCCACACATACTTGACAGTAATGAAAGCTTGTCTTGCTTTCTCGATCCTCGCTTTGATATCCTCATCAGTTTCGTCCACCTGTAGTTGAAACGATGCTTCCCAGGTATGTAGGTAGGTAAAGGAGGTTGCTTCTTTCAAATTTCTCCCATTCATGCTGATTTTTGTCTGTTGTAGTTGCTGTTGGTTTTGACCAGGAACCTTCATCACCAAATCTGTTTTTTCTATGTTCACCTTTGGGGAATTCCTATCTTTGATGCTTCTTCTACGGCCAACTTGTAACTTTTCATCACTTGCATATCTTCCAGTTTGTGAGAAATCAGACATATATCATCAGCGAAGTCCAGATCCTCCAAGTTTTTTGCAAAAGTGGGTCCATTTTATGCCTGTCTCCTCGCTGCCCGCCACCGCTGTTTGTCGCATTACCCAATCTACCGCATTCAGGAAAATTATTGGCGATAGTAAGCAGCCAGCATGTCTTACTCCCGTCCTCACTTCGAAGGATTCCATAAGTTTCCCGTTGTGGCTCAACTTATAGCTGCACTTCTTAACAAACTAAGAGAATTTTGAACTCATAGTCCTTTGGATTCCTAACGAATTGACTGATTAATTATCGAGATTACCATCGTAATCTGAAGGTCCCGGTTAGGATTCCTGATAAGGTCTTGGGTGTGTACAGTTGAAGAGTCGCAGAGTGGGACGAAACAGCTGTCCAGTACTCCCTGGTGGTATTTTTATACTTTTCTAACTAACTCCGAGCTGTGATCAAACCTGAAACTTCCGAGTGAGAAGTAATCAACGACGATAGCACTTGAAAAGTGATAGACAAATGAAATCTTTTGCTTACTCTCTCTACTTCTTGAAATGATTAATTTCTCCCCCATCATCTAAAAGAATCTCCAGTCTTAATTTGACATTTTTAAATTTTCCTCATATTTTGTTTTACATTCTAGAATATTTCCTTCTTTGAAGAAAAAAATCTTTCCATCAGAAAATCACACGGAGAAAAAACCTTGTTTGTTTCCTGTAATCTCTACCCCCGATTTCAACTCTACTGATTTTCTTTTAAAAATTTTTATGTGAACACTGCTGCTTCGATCGATATTTATTTCCCCTGTTAAATCGATTAGACAATGGAAAAAAAGCTTTGGTGTTTGTGTGTGAATGTGTGTGTGTGTTGATTGTAATTTTTTTCCTTCACGTTCCCAGAAGAACATAGGAGTTCAAGCTAGTGGCTTAAAGTTTCTGTAGCAGTGTTTATTTTTTTTACGGGATGTGGTTGCTAGCCTCATGTCCAACTTCTCCTCTTTACCAGCATTATTTCTGGCTTAGCGAGGTAAAGGAGTGCGTCTACTGGCCGGGGATCGAACCCGATTGTAATTAGTTAAGAAGATATTGTGAAATTCAATAAATGCCAATTATTATAGATATTTATTAACGGTTATTTGTTTAACAGACAACAATCAGCCAGCATAAATGGGAGGAACCTGAAAGAAATAACCTCCTTTACCTACCCACCCATCTACCTGGGAAGCATCGTTTCAACTACAGGCCGACGGAAATGACGAGGATATCAAAGCGAAGATCGGGGAAGCAAGACAAGCTTTCATTACTGTCAAGTATGTGTGGAGGTCAACAGCACTACTCAGCATGAAAATGAAAATAAGATCCGGATTTTCAACTCCAATGTGAAGTCAGTCAGTGCTACTCACAATACGGATCAGAGACTTGGCCAGCGCGTCATGAAGAGCACCTCAAACAAACTACAGACCTTCATCAACAGCTAGCTGCCTTCGCTCAATACTACTCAAGATCAGATGGCCGGCCAGGAAAGATCAGAAACAGGGATCTCAGGTAGTAAACGAACCAACCCAGCAGGAATCGATTGTGAAACAAATAGGCAGGAAGAAATGGAGCTAGGTGGATCGGCCATACTCTGAGGAAACAAACCATCATCAAGTGACATCACTAGACAAGCCATTGCTCAAGTGGAACCCGAACGAGAAGCGACGAGTTCGTTGGTAGTCATTGCGAGGTTGACATGGAGGAGGTCATGTGAGGAGGAGATGAAAGCATGTGGGCAGACTTGGAGCCAGGTGAAAACTTTATCAGAGAACGGAAGGCCATGGTGACTTTCGGCTGAAGCTCAATGTTCCTCTAGGAATTAAAGGAAAGAATAAATAATGACGTTGGAAACGATAAAAGGCTGAGTTGGAGTCAACACAATCACTCACTGAGAATAGGGGTACATTCGAATGACCATTCCTAAATACGAATGAACGCCCTAACGGACTCCACTGATAGCTAGACACTAGCAACCAGTAATTGTGTTTCTTAGTTGTTTATGGCGCTACACGTTGACCACTGCGTACACATATGTACTCAATCTCCTTCATATAAAAGTTATTTATTTTTCGATAAAGAAAGGAAGACGAAATTTGCACTATAAAATGATATCATCATTCTATTTCACAGGTTTTCATCAGCTAACTGTAGGCTAGCTGAAATTACAATGGTTTTATAGTTGATAATAACATAGTTTAATGTTTGAGTGGTGGTAGAGAAGAGATACTATAAAATTGACACATCCAAAATGTAATCATTACAATTTTAGTTTAAGTTTTCATCATCAATTTATACGCTTTTAAAGTTGAAAAGAGGGGGAGGGGTAAGACAGAAAACAGAAAGAAATTGATTAACAGAACAGTGTTAGCTTGTAGGTTACCATGGCAACTCCAAAAAAACAAAAGCGGTTACAGTTTATGCAATTAAGATTTGTTCAGTGAGTTGAGATCACTGAATTAGATGACTAATTACTGTAATCAAAATCAAAATTCAATTACCAGCGGAGTGAGAGGTTACTTAGATTATAGAATTTGTGTGGATTTTGAGTTGATTTCAGTTGTCACATTTTAGTTAAAAGCCAACATCAGTTATAGAGAGAAAACTAAAAACGATGAAACACTGGATGGCTGTTTAGAAACTCTTCAGTAGTGTACACTCAAGACTACACCAGTGGTCGAAATCAGGACTTCAACTGACGAGCCACCCCGCCCCCCCCCGCCTTGTTGACCATTCAACTACTTGGGCTGGAATTCGATGACCTGTGAATTCTAAACTCCGTCAATTCACCACACAACAGTGCCAGCATTTGCCAAAATGGTTGAAAACAGTTGAATGCAAAGTGCCAAAATGCTCAATAACAAAATATCTTGTGAACTATGAATATGATATCAAGTTATTCATTGACTGTCACTGTCAGCAGACAAAGAAATAAACAGGAAGATGTCTGCAATTGAGGAGGAGGTGTTTGTGCAATAACAGTTTATAAACCAGGTCTCCTGTGTACAAAAGGAGATGGTTGTCACTCTGAATCTACCATAGTAATGCGTTTTACTTATTATTCTACCTCTTATTATTATTAATATTGATTCATTTAAAACTATCCTTTATCAGTAGGATTATCTTAACTCACTTCATCACTATTATTATTACTATGGTTATTATAACTATTACTATTGACATTAGTATGTTTGCAGTTCTTGTTATATTCTCTATTGACTAGTTGTTTATCTAAGTGATGTAATCGAGGTGTAATGCAATTTATCTTAATTTCGATCTCTCATACTCTCTCCCTCTTCCCTTATCTATTTGAACATGACCTGATCGGAACATTCTCACCTGTCTTCTTTCTGCATGACTAATTCAATGTATTTTGCTTACTTATCAGTCTTGTATCTCCCAATGTAATTTCAAAAGTATACATCAGTGTATGTAGAGTATTCAGCTGACGAGGAGTTCTACCGAAATTTGATAAATTCATTAAATCATCCTGCTTTATAAATCCCTTTGTTGCTTGTGTTAAATTCGTATCGGGAAATAAGTGTTTTCAGTACCCTCGCCAGTGTCTTCGATGAG